>SNQJ01S0042517.1:113367-127100 GCA_010110895.2 Picea sitchensis
TGATGGATTGATACTCCTCCATCATGGCATCTCTCCATACTAGATGCCTCCTCATAACATGAAGTCTCATAATCAATGATGCGGCTCATAGTTGCGGCATAGCACAGATATCTTTGAGGTCTCATGCTCTCTCGAAAGGTACCATGAGGAGATGCATGTCCTCCATGTTTGATTCTTTGGAAGAGCTAGATGATTCCCCTTGAGTCTTGAATTCAAAATAGATCACGCTACCTACCATGTGATCTCATTGTCCACTAACCAGGTCTTGTTCTCAAGACAGGGAAATTGGCTCAAATACAATAAGACATCTTTCAGGCTCTTGTACCAGGGAAAAAAAAAAGGTCCTTCAAAGAAATAAGGGTTCTCGTATTAGGGATAACGACCCTTGATTTCCAATTCCTACTACAGCTACTACTGTCATATTCAAGTCTTGACTGCTAGGAATATTACATTGTTGTCCCACACTAGAGAAAGACCATCCATTGGTTCTCTATCAATATGTAGGAAAACAAATATGCACGAAAACAAGTTCTTCTTCGATCTCCGCCTATAGGCACAACACCAACAATGTCGTAGCAGAGGTCGATCTCCACTTTGTGTAGAGTCTTATGCTTCTAGTTTCATGTCAATGCAATCTCATGACACCTTCAATCTCGTGGCACTATTTTCTTTCCAAGTGCAATTCCCCCTTTTCTCCATGGGATTTCTTCATCGGAATTACACCGTGTCTTCCTCTGGTTGTAATTGCGCAACAATAAGTTCGCTCGCTCACACAGCCTTGCATGCATATGGGTTTGCAATATTTCCAATCCCTTTGTAGTTTTCTCAACGAGAGAGGCTTGGTGTGTTATTCACAAGGCTATCCTCCTCCGCAGCGCAATCTGACTCTTCAACAAGAGTCTGTCAGTTTTGGATTCACCTCCAATCCATAAACAAAATACCCTTGAATTTTGGTGAAATCGCCAAATTTCATAAAATCAACGAGTCAACATAGGTGCTCTTCTATGGCTTGGTACCTTCGCCACTACAGAGGAGGTCAGTCTTCCTTGTGCCAAATTGCTAAATTGAGGTTTCAAGAAACTGATTTGCTGGTGGGAATCTTGTTGTTGGTGTTCGTCAATGTGGTGGCTGCTGCAGCTCTGCCTATGGTTTGGGGACTTACGATATCTAGAAGGGAATTTGCCACAATAACATCAAACTGAAACCCGAATCTAATTATTTCATTATGGATTGCCTTGCCTTGTTCTAAATCAGCCAAGTCGGCTTCCCCTCCCCGACCATTCTGCACAAACGCTGCAATCAACGATGTCCAGGAAATGACATCTCGTTCAGACATTTTGTCAAACACATCGCACACATCCTCTATACTCCCACGTTTGGATACATATCCACAAGAGCATTCGCCACACAAATATTCGACTGAAATCATTTCCTCCTAACTTCTTCATGGATCTCTTTGCCTTGTTCCAGAGATGCCAAGTGAGCACACGCCGGAAGAATGCTGGCAAAGGTGAATTGATTGGGTTGAATGGCCATTTCTCGCATTTGGTAAAACAATCTCAATGCCTCTTCACAATGCCCATTCTTGGCATAAGCAGCGATCATGATAGTCCCCGAGCAGACATCTCGTTGAGGCATTTGATCAAACACTTTGCGACCATCAACCGGATACCTGCACTTGGCATAAAAGTTGAGAAGCGTATTTCCCACAAGTCTGTCTTCCATGAATCCTCTCATCGTGATTTAGGCATGGATTTGTTTGCCCTCTGATAAGGCACAAGGGTGTTATTGGAGCCATGGCAAATATGAACAGTCTATGGATTCTGAGTCTGCACGTAGAGGGCATAATTATTTATATAGATCGTCGTGACACGAGAGATGTAGCCTCTAGTAATTTTCTTAATACAACAGAGTCTGGGCTCTTCCATTTACCTTGGCTCTCCTATTAGGGAGTGAAGCCCAGTCCTGCTCTGATACCATGTTGTTTTCTATATGAGATGATATCAATATTCGATGTATGATATCAATATTCGATGTATTATTACAGTGATGAGTGTTCCATATATAGGGAACATAAGGTGACCATCCATGAAAGGATGCATCCCTTGAATAATCAATAACTATTTATTATTATCATTTACTTATTATATATACTATATTTAATAATCAATAATAATTATATTATTAATTATTATCTTTAGAGAATGTCTTCCCGGTGTTGTCCAAACATCAACACCTCCACCCAAGCTATTGCACATGTAATGAACCTCTGACCCCAATGCACAAACATACCCAAAGAGAATTCAGAGAGATTTCCTGGTCAATCAGGAGATGCATGGAAATGGATGAAAATGAGGGTTTCTAGGTCCGAGGACAAAGATAGCATTGAGAATACAAGGGCTTGTAGACAAGGTGGGATTTATCCAACATGAATTTTCTTTCATGATTGATTACCTTCTCCTCATGGATCATGCTATATTTATATCATCCCCAAGCAATTGGAGATGGTTTTGTACGGGAAAAAGGAGGTCGAAAACTAACCAAACCCGTAACTCAACACACAATTATGCGAAATTATAATTTTTTTAGCATTTAATGATATGTACACGATTTTCCTTTGACCAACTCACATATACACGTGTTGTATAACTGTTAGGGCCCATACATGTCTCAACATATTTTTTTAAAAAAACCAGAGGAGGTATAGGGAAATGATGTCTACAAGTAGGATAGAGAAAAGGCCAACAAAGCCATCAATGCTTCACTGGTGGCAATTGATGCTATAACAACTACACTTTGATACCACTATGACCAAACAATTGACCAACACAAATATTTGATGTGAAATATATAATCACTAAATCACTACCTAGAACAACTTCTTGTATGTTAAAATGTGCCCATGATTACTTTTAATAGTTCCAATGCTTAATGGATATAAAAACTCAATCACACATACATGGATGAGACAAGAGATAACCTAGAGAAACCCATATGCGAAAAGCTCTACTGTTGATATGCCTATCTTTCTCAAGTTATTTTATTAAAAGGTTCTCTTATAGTTACAAGACTCTCTAGCTCAAGAAATCAGGAAATTCAAGATTGTAGTTCCAATATTGGACTCACTATAGGTATATTTCTTCCATATATTTGTCAATTGGCGTTAGCTTAGTTTCTTTGTTTGATCTTGTAAATTGTGCAATTCAACATCAACTTCCACTAGTGGACTAATCCTCTCTTTCCTTCAATATTCCAGCCAAAATAGTCCAACCTATTTTATTTCTAACTAGTTGAACCCATCTTCTATTGCAAACATGAATTTTTATCCTTTCTTTCTTGGGTATGGGGAAGGAAAACAACCCCTGTGACCATTTCTAGAATTGTAACCAATGCTCTAGTTATAGTACCCTTTTTATATTCCCCAACATTTCATATTTGTGTACAAATTAGGAAATTTGGTTTTCTATGATTGCCACATGGCATGTTGTGATTGGTATAAGGGTCTATGTGTTGACACCTCAAGTTTCCATGTCATTTTACATGCATTATACCACCTCTTATGTCATGGGGCACCTACTTCTTCTTTATATTTTGGAGTGGAGGACCTCTCTTAACTTATGTGGAGGCATGCAAATTCTTTTCTCCACATGCCTTTTAGTGTTTTCAGAGTGTGGGGCACAGAGAAACAATATCTACATGGAACAAACAGGTTACTCCTATCATTGCATCACTAAAATACACGTTCCCTGATCTCCATATAGCGAATCCTCCACACAACCCTTTTCCTTAGCCTCTCTACTTGCCTATTATTTTCATCTAAAACATAGATAAAATATAACAAAATCCTTCCACCTTACCCACAACTCTATATGCATAAAATGCCACATTCTTTTCCTGCATTAGATATATTTTAAGGGAAACCAAAGACTTCTCTAAAGCATGAAATAGAGATATTCAAGCACACAATAAAAGGGTTCTTAAGCATAGAATAATCAACCATAGAATTTACCAGTATCCATTTTGATATTTCAAGGATCCATTCAGATTAGGCACTTTTGCAAGGCCCATCTCTGTTTTTCAACCTTTCTAAGTTGCCACAAGACACTGAATGAAATTCCAACATCTCTATCCCTTTCTTTATAGAGATGAATTATCCATGCACTACTATAAAAAGGAAGTATCACTCTCGTTACCCACATGCTAGGCCTTACAAACCTTCATGTGGCCAATTGGACATGTACCAAATTCAACAAGTCTATGAATAAACCCATTGTGGTAGTCGACCTCACACTAACCCTTAGGCCCAAGACTATCACAACTTAGTTCTCCATCCTAAATGCTAAGGCTGCCTAAAACCCTCTTCTTGGCTACTCTTGGTTGAATTCAATTATGGTGATCCATGCACATGATCTTTTCTTCATCCCTGTGATTTCATAGTCTTATCTCGAGGGTGGAGTTCCTAGCAAATTGCCTTTGGTTGGGTGAAAAAGTACCCATTTGAAACTAGTTTGGTGGTCCATTCCTAGAAAGATAAGTATTTGTCTTAATTTCTAGATGAATGTATATATATTGTATTGTTGATAAATATTGGGTTTCCCTTTTTTTATGCCTATGTTAATTCATCCTTTTTTTTCATAGGAAATATGCCCTATTATAGTTAGATTCCAAATGGGTATCTATATGGGGAAGTATGATTGAAGAGAATATGAAATTTTGAATTATAGTGCCTTGACAAAAAGGGAGGTGGGTTTAGGTACACGAAATTATGATATTTGGGTAGATCAAATGATTTTCTTTATTTGGAGCAAGGGTTAGTGGTTGCACATGCATAAACCCCTTCATCTTAATGTTCAATATATGAATTCATCTTAATGTTCAATATATGAATTCATCAGTTGTTCATTTCATATTTTTTGGATCAAGTATGTGGGCCTATTTTAAACATATTCTCTATACGGTCCTTCCATTTAGAAGGTGATTGTTGTTCAATATGCTATCTTTGATGGAATTCCTATTCACCGTCCACTAAGACCTTTTCCACTTATTCTTATAGATGATTCACCTGTTAGCGATTATCAAAATGTTTTAGTAGATATTTATCTTTATTTATATTTATATTTAGAATGAAGTGGGGATGTGAATCTTGTGATGCAATTCCTTCTCTTTGAGCCCCCTGTTTAGATAAGGTGAGGGGGGGGGGTTTTGAAAAGAGAGGTAATATTCATTTTTTCCTATGACTAACCTTATATTGAGTTGGGTATTTACAAAATCACCCTCATTATGTATCTTGGCCATGAAAAATGTTATATTGAACTGGGTATTTATAAATCCACTCTCACTTGTATTTCAACCATGACTAACCCTATACTGAGTTGGGTATTCATACACCCACTCTCATTTTGTAACCACTATTGAGTTGGGTTTTCATAAACACCCTAATTTTGTGGCCATGTCTGACCCTATATTGAGTTGGGTATTTATAATCCCACTCTTACTTGTATTTAGACCACAACTGATCCTTTATTAAGTTTTGTGTTCATACACCCACTTTCATTTTCATCCATGCCTGACCTTATATTGAGTTGGGTATTTACAAACCCACTCCAATTTGTATATATCATTTCTCTCCATGGCCTCTTGTATATATAATTGACAGTGGTGTAAGAATCACTTTCTGTCACAGGTTGGGTGAACCTATATTGCATCATTTATTATATTGGGTTTGGTTAAGGACAACTTAGTCAACATCATGACCCCTCTCGGGGAAGTGATCTACTCTTTGAGTTGTGTACATATAAACATCTCTGATTGGTAATATTCATTCGGGTGGAATATTTTTTACCATAGAGAGCCATCAAAATGTTGTTCTCTCTTGTGCTTGGGTTATTTCTTTCTCTAGCACACTTATGCTTGGATTATTTTTTTCTCACGCACACTTATCCTTGGGTTTATTTTCTCTCTTTATTATTATTTTTCCCTAGTGTTGGTCTATTGTCTTTTTCAAATAATTATGGTTTTATTGGTTGGTTCCATTCAATCCCCCCCCTCTCTACTACTACTAATATAAACACTTTTTAAACACAAGTTGGAGATGGAATATATATGGAGAGATAACATCTCACATATCTATATAAGTCACAAATATATATGCAATAATTCTCAAGATTATAACTTTACAACTACAATAGATAGATTATTAATCAGTATAATTGTACAGTGGGAATGTTTTATCTTGTGCAATATGATATCAAACTAGTGTAAGAGCTTAGGAAGTTTTCATTACAGTTTTTGTTTCTTATAGTGGACATTGACAAGAAGATTTAATGTTAACCACGAAAAATATATTTTGTGAAAAAATGAAACAAAACTAAACTACTACATAATTATTTAATATCTAGCACGAGGAATAACAACAAATATAAACAACATTTTTCAATAGTACTATACACAAAACTAATAATATACAATTCATATTACCAATAGGAAATCATAACAAACACTATATGGTTACATGATCATAATTGTCATTGAAACACTTATATTTCTATAATTAAATTCTCTCTAAAAAATTGTTATCTTTTCTTGTAAACATGGACATATACACTATGTTTATGTTTACCAATTAATTGAAACACTTATATTTCTATAATTAAATTCTCTCTAAAAATTTGTTATCTTTTCTTGTAAACATGGACATATACACTATGTTTATGTTTACCAATTAATAAATAAGGCTAATTCACATCACATAATTTCATGTAAAAATGACCAACTTGGGAATATTTTATAATTAAAAATCCCATTCAAAATTCCAAGAGGTGTTTGCCCACATTAGAAACGATGTAAAAATGATCTCTCTTAATACTTTGATTGACATGCCATGTACATCCAAGATGGAAAATGACCCTTTGATTTTCAAAGGGTTGCCATACATGTGAAATATACAATAACTTATCATTGACAACATTATGGAGTAAAAGAAGATAAAAATATCAAACTATTACCATACATGTGAAATATACAATAACTTATTATGGGCAACATTATGGAGTAAAATTTTGGAGTAAAAGAAGATAAAAATACGTTGTTATGTCTTAGATAGGTCACTTAGGATATTGTAAATATTTTTTTATTTTAAATTTATTAGTGAAAGTGGGTAGAAATTAGGAAAATCATGCAGTCTAATGTCAACTATAAATATCTCTATCTTACGGTAGATATTGGACAATTGGCTTAGATAGTTGGTTTTCATTGATGTCAACCTTTGGAGAGTGATATTGGAGATTGATGTGAACCCTTAGAGAGTGATTTCAACCCTTGAAGAAGTCTGATAGCATATTCTGGTAGCCTCGATGGTGTGGTTTTGGTACCCGAAGTTGAATGAGGATTATTGATATAAATTACAGTGTAAATTCAAGCATGGCCCTCACAGATGGATAATACTCATTGTGCCATTTTTGGTGATATGTGGAATGCCACGTGGTTCCTCATGGTTAGGGAGATATGGCTTTGTAAAGTTGGAAGCCCCAAAGAGTGGTCAAGAAGCCCCTAGTTGGTTACAAGTCTTTAATGAAAGGGAAAATTTGTTGTAACAAGAAATTTCAAGAATCCCTAAAATTAAGGAAGAGGTCCTAAAGTTAAGGAAAGTGGTCCCAAAGTTAAGGAAAGAGGTTAATGAGAAAAAGTATAAATACACCTCAAGAAGTCTCTCATAAGTACATTACAAATACACACAAGTTCATTGAATATCTATCTAATTGATCAAGTGATTATTATCTGAGGTAACCAAGGACATCTGAGGCTTTTTTTAGAGGGAAGATGAAGTAAAGAAGGGCGAAATTCCAAGGGAGGATGAAATCTTGTGAGGATGTGTTCTAAGGTATGTTATCTACATGTCATGTTACCATTTTCACTATAACGTTTTTTGTAGAAATATTCAGATAGTTAAATATGGAGGATATTGATACTACATATCATGGTACCTGCGGTAGAAATTTCAGCTTTTGGGTCATTGTAGTTTGGTAGATACACTCTGTGGAAGATAGGGATTTTGGCCAGTCCTAGAACTAGTCTCAAACATATATTCCAGGTAAAACAATCATAACTTATTCATAGAAGATCCAAATTCAGTGAGACAAAATGAATTCGATATATTACATTCCTTAGTATGTTGTGTGCAATTTTTAGATCCAGATATCACATATTCCACATGAGGCATGCTCTACAAGTTCGCTCACTAGAATAAGCCATAATTCAACAATGTCTGTCATTTTTACTATAACTCATTTTCTCGGATGTTCCAAGAAGTGAAAATTGGGGGAATTTCAGATAAGGTACTGTGGAATATTGGGTACAATTTTCAGACATTTATTCAATACAGGTACATAGTTATGCTTGTTGAAAGTTAGGGTTTGTAACTAATCCAAAACTAGTCCCGTGAGACTAAGGTAATGTTTGATGAAGATTTTATTCTCTTGTTGTTGAAGTTGAGGAAGGTTTACAGGTCTATGATCACATACACCAAGTCTATTATAGAGTTATAGGTATGTTTATATGCATGTTTTAAGGGTTACATGTTGATGATGTTATGGTGTATGTCATGATTGAGACATATCATGAGTGATATGGTATATGGTTGAGGCACATGGTTTGAGGAGCATGTTGGATATTGGGAACATTGTTTGAGATACATTTTTGGTATATGTATGAGGCAATTTTTGGTGATCTATATACATTCTTGGTACACATTTGGCACATATTCTTGGCATATGGTTGATGCACATTTCATGGTACATGGTACATGGTGATGGTTGATATACATGGTTGGTACATGGTATGGTGTTGATGTACATGGTTGATGTGCATGCTTGGTACATGGTATGGTGTTGATATACATAGTTGATGTGCATGGTTGGTACATGGTTGATGACACATGTTGTGGTACAGGTTTATGCATGGTATAGGTTTGGTACATGGTATGGTACAAGCACACATCTTGTGATGGTATGTTGGTGATCTTGGTGTATGCTTGGTAGAGGCATGTGTTGTTGATGTTGAGCATATGGTTTGAGATATTCTCTTGGTGCTATTGGCATGAGTTGCATGTAGATGAGAGTGAATTTGGTTTCGTGGATGAGATAGTGACAGGTTGGACATGTTGATGTGACAGTGAGAGTGAGAGTGACAGTGATAGTGAGAGTTACAGTGACAAAGTTTGTGGCAGTGACAGTGGAAGATTCCATGAAAATTGGTGTATATTTATATTTCAGGGCAGAATGATGGGGCAAGGAAAGGGGGTTGTAGCCTCCTTCTGGTTGGAGTTGGAGAATCAAGGAGTTGGATATTCCTTCTAGTTGGAGCCTGAGAACTAGGTGGTTGTAGCCACCTTTCGGTTGGAGCCAAAGAACATAGGGGGTTATATCTTACTTCTAGTTGGAGCCAGAGAATTCAGGGAGTTGTAGCTTCCTTCAGGTTGGATCCTGAGAATATGGGGTTGGATCATCCTTTTAGTTGCAACTGGAGAATTTGGAAGTTGGTGCTTTCTATGAATGAATTCTTGATATATATAAGAAAGCATTCTGTGGTTTTCTCCCATTTGGGTTTCCACGTAAAAGATGGTGTATTGTGTTCTTGATGTGATCTTGCTTATGTTTACATGCTTATGATATATATATATATATATATATATTGGATGCATTCATATATGATACATTGATGATAAACTGTTGAACACTATTGGTAAAAGTTAAATAATACATATTATGGTTAAAAGTGGTATAATTTATCATTACTGATTCACCCCCCCTCTTAGTAATCCAACAATTGGTGTCATAGTAGGTTCTTTCAAGAGACAGTTTAACCACTGGAAGGAGATCATGGAATATACTGAGAATGGAGTACCATTGTTTAATGGTTAGAATGGTCTAAAGTATGAGATGTGGATCATAAGGACGAGAACCTTTTTAAAGGCAGAAGGATATGATATTTGGTATTCATTTGTCACAGGATACAATGCTACCAAGAAAACAAAGACTGTAGCCAAGAAGGAATTGAAGAAGAATACAAAAATAGCAATGGATTTCATCTGAGAAGGATTACCTGATCTGGTAAGAGAAAAGGTTGGAAAGTGTTCATCAACTAAAGAACTTTGGGATAAGCTACATGATATCTATTTTTCTCCCATCGCGGAGTTAGAGTTTGCTAAAGAAGATACATGTACAAAACAAGAAGAAATGTTCTCATCATGTCAAATAGATTCAGAAGAAGAAGAGTGTGAAGTGACATAAGCCAACATAGGTGAGTTATTTTTCTTTAATTGTGAAGAGCGTGTACATCTTGAAATTGAATGCTCTTACTTGAAGATTGAAAATTATGAAATATAATACAATACTGCGATTGAAAAGGAAGACTTGATTAGTGCTTTAAATGAACTAAAGAAAGAAAGAGAAGAAAATAAGTCACTCAAGATAGAATTGATGAAGCAAAAGGAAAGTGTTCGATGTTTCGAAGAAGCCCAACAAGTTATCGAGAACTTAAGAGATCAACTAGAAGAATCCAGAAAGATCGAAGAAAATATCAAAGGTCAAAAGAAGTGTTTGGAAGCCAACTTAGCAACATAGAAGGAAAAAGTTGAAAAGAGAGAGAAGATATTGACAAATCATCTCAAGGAAATAACTAACAATTTAAACCAGCTTGAGGTAGAGTTTGGTCAAGAAGAGAGAAGACTTGAAGAAGAAATAATTACATTGAAGATCCAACTTGAAGAAGAAAAGAGAATAGAAGAAGTCATGAAGTCTCAGATGATGAAGAAAGAAGAAGAGGTGGAGAATCTTGAAGAACAAGTTGTCATGTTAAGAGAAAAAGTTGTCAAGCTCAACACAAGTGTTGAAGAGAAAGAAACATCCACATCATAAGTTGAAGAGAATCCATCTAGGTTTCCAGAAAGGAAGAATGAAGAGAAGCCAAAGACATATGCAAAATTCATTAAAGGTTTAGTAAAGAAGGAAGAATGCAAGCCCTTGAAGAAGAACTACAGAAGTGCAAAATACTAGAGAAGATGTCTACAAAAGAAGATCCTCCATGTTCAAGACACAAAGAAGCCTCAATAATGATCATGATCAGCGAAGGCATGAGTTCAGAAGTACTACACCACAAAGAAGATCATTCACTCCCACGTATCTAAATTTATTTTATGGTAATTATTTTTATTGTACTAACTTTGGACATAAGGTTGCATATTGTAGGGATTATGGAAGAAATGTTCAAACAATAAATGCTTGTGTCCCAACATAACATTGAGTGTTACAAATTCCACAACTTTGGTCATATAGCTCGGAATTATAAAATCATGATAGTTCCATCCATGAAGAAAAAAATAGATATCATATACACTAAGATTTGGAAAAGAAAAGAACAAGAAAAAGAGCAAGTGAAAGAAGAATAGGTGAATAAAGACCAGGTCCTAGAGATTGCATGATTTGCAGTAGTACCAAAAATAAAAAAAAGAGCAGGTTCAAGAGATTGTACTTTCGAGAATTGTACTGGGAGATCAATCCACATAAATAAATGAAGAAGTCATAGTTCAGAGAGATGATGAGTCCACAGATGAAGAGAAAGATGACTCTGCATCAGAGAAGGTATTCATTTGATCCATCTAGCTTGGAGACTCCCAACAAATATGACCATTGAATGGGGGGAGTCTATGCAATAGCTGAGACATATCATAGATCCATCCTTCATGCAACTTACATGGTTTGAGGAGATAGATTCAGAGAAGTCAGAGAGCAGAAGTACATAATGACAAATTGATTGACTGCGAAAGTAGTATTCCCACAGATGTGTCAGTTGGTAGTTACACATGCAAAAGTTTATGGTCATATTTAGGAGAAGATATCTTCAGTACAGGTTGTTCCAGACATGCAGAGTTTGATGAGTATATGGATTATATCAGTAGACATATTTGATTTGGAGTAGTATTTGTATAGTGAAAGATGGGTCAACATTGTGGACAGTTGAGTAGAAGATTTATGGACAGATTGTGACATATGGTTAGAGATTGATTCAGAGATTCACAGATCGGTTCAAATATTGGTTCAAAGATTGATTTAGAGATTCAAAAATTGGTTTAGAGACTGATTCATAGATCAACTCAAAGACAATTGGATGATTATGTTAAAGTAATATTTGAATGCTTTAACTTTGAAATATTTTTATATATGTCAGTGAATTACATGAGGAAGCACCAATGGACAATGAAAAACACTGGAAAAGAAGGAAAAAATTCATAGGTAGCCCTACATTGATCTACAAAATGTATGGAAAAAAAGTCAAGTCATCAAAGGAAGAGATCCAAAAAGGAATATCATTAGCATCCATACATGTGGAGACATACCCACATGGGGAGTTATTCTTTTTCCCATGATTGGTTAGAGTAGGTACAGTGTCAAAAGGAGACATATCGATAGGGGGAATTAACCTTTGGTGAAAGAGGGAGAGAAAGATCAAATGCATGGAAATATTTGTGAAGAGAAAGAAAAGAGGCATGTAGATAGGGGGAGCATCCCCAAGGAGAGATACCCTTTTCCATTGATGTTAAAGGGGGAGAGTGAGAAACATTGATCAGGAGCAATGGTCACAGGGGGAGCTTGAGCATGAGTGTTGTCATGTCTAAGTGCTGAAATCAATGTTGGTGTTGCCATCATTTCCAAAGGGGGATATTTTTGGACAATTTTCTAAGTGTTTCCACGTGGGGCATGCTCTACAAGTTCGCTCTCTAGAATAAGCCATAATTCAACAAGGTTTCCATTTTTCTAGAACTCCTTTTATAGGATGTTCCAAGCAATGAAAATTGGGGGAATTGCAAAGAAGATATTGAGGAATATTGGGTACAATTTTCATACATTTATTCATTACAAGTATGGATTTCTTTTTGTTGAAATTTAAGGTTTGTAACTAATCCAAAACTAGTCCCGTGAGACTAAGGTAATGTTTGATGAATATGTTATTCTCTTGTTGCTGAAGTTGAGGAAGGTTTACATGTATGTGATCACATACAACATGTATATTACATATTTACAAGTATGTTTATATGCATGTTTTTAGGGTTACATGTCGATGATGTTATGGTGTATGGCATGAATGAGACATATCATGAGTGATATGGTATATGCTTGAGGCACATTGTTTGAGATACATTTTTGGTATATGTATGAGGCACTTTTTGGTTATCTATATACATGCTTGGTACACATTTGACACATATTCTTGGCATATGGTTGATGCACATTTCATGGTACATGGTATATGGTGATGGTTGATGTACATGGTTGGTACATGGCATGGTGTTGATGTACATGGTTTGCAGTGTCCCCAAGGCCGAGCCCCGTTACAGATCATGTTATATGCAATGGATTGTAAATGTGTTCTATAGGTTGGTGAGCCAAGTTTTGTATAAGCTGGAAGGCTTATGTGTTTGTTAGGCCAGGGAGCCTAAGTGTTGAAGGCCAGGATCCTGCTGATGTACTTGTATGTATGCAGATCAATTAATAAAATATAAACACCGCCAGTGCAGACCGACCACGATGAATGAGTGAAGGGGGACTGAGCGTCCATAGAGTGGGCAAGGAATTAGGGGTTGGAAGGTGGGAAAGGGGCTGAGTGTTGAGCCTAGGGGCTAAGCCTAGGGGGCTTAGGCCTGGAATAATATTTTAATATTATTTCCAAAAAGAGCCATG
>SNQJ01S0042518.1:0-10456 GCA_010110895.2 Picea sitchensis
TGCTCATATGTATTAAAGATAGTCATTAATATTTTGAAGCACTAACCACTGTATGCACATTTTAGTTTCATTTGCCTTGTCTCGCAAACAGGTGCCTTTCTCAGTGGAATACCTTCATCCTTGACTATCCATTTGGCAGTAATATGTGAAGGGAAAGCTTACCTTAACCTTTGAGTCTTAAACCCTTGATCCTTTTCCTTCAAACCCCAGATTACTAGGGACATCTCCCTTGGGATTAGCCACCCTGAATAGAAAGAGTTCCCCATCGAGGTGACAGTGGGTGGGGAAGCTCCTATTACACCAGTTTGAGCCTTGCCTTCAAGCTACTTAAACCTATCCTACAAATTGTGTGATAACATGTCCAACATGTCATGGCAACCTCTCATTTCATGATGATACTTGAAATGCAAAAGATGAGGATAAATAACCTCTGCAATGGCAATGATGATCCCCTATCACTGCAATGTAGAAACCATTCTGTTACCCACTATGTAGTTATAGTTTACCCTAAACTCTTTTTTGCTGAGCTGAAGTTCGGGTATAAATTGTACAGGAGGTTCCTCATTGGATTTCTGAGTAAATGCTTTGAGAGACTGTACCATGCTGAGATGTGATATGTGCAGTAAGTTCTTTCTATTATATAATATGGGATTTGGATTTTTTTTTAATGAGATTATTATATATCTTGTTTTTACTATGTTTGAACATGCTTTTCATTAATACATATCATGGGTTTTAGGTTTATTATTTGGTAGATTTCAATAATATCAATTTATATTCAAACACTTAAAAACTATTTAACAAGGAACTAGATAGACATTCATGGTAGATGTAGATGAGTGATAGTGTAGATTAATTTAGATTTTTTATATGTTTTGTTGAGGTGGGTGGTTGTGCATGTCATCGCATTTGTTCGATAGGTGGTAGATGTACATGATTTTGAAGTTCATTTTTTTAAACATTTATGGTTAATTTGTATTATAATAAATTGTGACTAAGTTGATGTTGTAATACAAGCTTAAAAGGGAAAAATTATAGCCAAAGTTCAAACGTAGATTCACTTCTATACTCGAAAAAATAATAATCTAACAAGGATATAGAAAGACTGACATGGTAGGTCTTTTACCCAATAAACTATCTGAATAAACTTTCCCAAAATTAGTAAGACTATATAGTACATACATACAAAAAGAAAAAGCTTAAAAGGTGGCCTCTAAAGAGGTCCATTTGGAAGTTTGAATTGTTTATCAGTTTCTTCCTTAATCTTAACCATACATGAAAGTATCACTTCATATCTAGCTCTAGATTCCTATTCTTTTGAGTTTGCATGAGGGTTTTAATTTATTTTCCCATTTCTTGAAGTTGTTGAATTTCCACCTTATTTTACACCACAAACCTATCCTTCTCCTAAGCCTCCATCAAGAATATTACTTCCCACATTCCATGCTACTAACTCCATTATAGGGTCAATGCAGCCATGCCCTTCTATTCCTTTGATAATCCTTTTTCTAAATGCTACATTTACCTCTTAATCTCATTTAAATCACACATATAACCCATTATTGACTTATGCATTGTACCATGATAACCTTTGCAAAGCCAAAATAATGATGGTCTTATCCATGACACCTTCAAATTATACCATCCACATGATATCATATTTTTTTTTAATAACATTATTATATTCTTTTTAATTTTTAACCTTAATACATATCATGTTTTTACCAGGTTTGAAAATGCTTTTCATTAATAAAAAACTAGGTTCTTTTGTGAAGATTGGGCCATATAGGTGACAAGGGCCTATGAGCTTTGAAAAAATAAAATCTTCAAGCATTGCATATATGGAAAATAGACCAATATTTAATTTTATTCTAGTTCTCACAAATTTTCTATGTTGTTGCAGTTAATTCATTATGATGTATTCGATGTTCCTTCTATTTATATATCTCTTTATTATTTTTCATTCATGGTGATTATTTTAAAAGGACATGTGTAAATGGGTCTTCAAAAATAAGATTGATTTAGATTGCAATGCTGAAAAGAACAAGGAAAAGTTGGTTGTGAAAGGATATTCCTTGCAAAACCTACAAAGATATGATTGAATGGAAAAGAAAAATTATTCGCATATACCATATGTTATAGTTTGTGACCTGGTTATGAAAATCCTTAATGTTTCATCTAGGGATGGAAAACTTGAAGCAAAATAAACAAACCATTTGAAGGAGCTAATTGGAAGTTATCTCAATTAATTTCCAAAGCCAAAGTTTAATTGGATAAAAAATACATAATGGATTTTAATGCCTTATATGAGAATTCCTACATTTTAACTCTTGTCATTGTCCTCTCTTAATGAAGAGGACTTTATGTTAAATAAGAGCATTGRTTTTTTACTGTTTAATTTTTTTAATATGGATTTTAATATATGATAACAACACATTTAATTAGAGAATCTTATGAAAAAAGAAACATTTCAGATTGAAAATATAAATGTGTATTTAAGAATATATATTTTCATCATTTTTCGTAATTATGAAAATACTGTTAATATAGTGTATGTGTTTTGAAATACTTCCAAACCTTTTAAGTGTATACATTCTACTCATATTCAAAATTAATCAATTTATTCTCTCTATTTATGTATTTATTATTTTAGAATCTCTAATTTCAATTCTAGAATATGAAATCAGTTTTCCCCTGTAGGTTATGAAATTAACTTTTCCCTATAGGCTATGGAATTTTCATAAATTGTAAGGAGAAGGTAGTTCAATAACTAACTTCAATTCTAGTATATGAAATTAGCTTTCCCCTATAGGTTATGAAATTAGATTTGTCCTATAGGCTATGTAATTTTCATAAATTGTAAGGAGAAGGTAGTTCAATAAAAAAACTGAACCTTAAGAGGGTCAAATATAATATCAACCTTAGAGACAATGAATCCCAAGAGTTGGTTGACCTTAAGAAGGTCAAATATAATACCAACCTTATAGACAATGAATCCCATGAGTTGGATGACCTTAAGAAGTTCAAATATAATACCAACCTTACAGAAAATGAATCCCAAGAGTTGGTTGGAGGGCACACAAAAGGAATACTTAACAAGGTTTAAGTGTATGATTTACTTATGACACCTAAGGAACATAGTACTCAACCTTTATGTTAACATACTTACACAACTTTAAGGGGAATTCTAGAACATGGGTTTTGATCACGAGCACCTGAACATGGATCGACACTCATTGCCTTGGTTTCAATGGAAGAAATCAAGCACTATCCTCAATTAAAAGTCATGGTACAACCTTTCTAAGAATAACATACACAAGAATGAGATCATAGCACACCTAAGAATGATATCCTCATGGCATCAGATGGCGATATTCTCATGCATTTCCATGTCAGGAGAATATCATGGGATACCATTTACATTGAAATTTTTTCCATTCGCTACCATAAAACATGAATATTTTATAGTTTTGTTGTTTAATGTCGATTTTGCCAAGGCGTGGAATAGGGGCTCTTGACGATGGGTCTGTGTATATAAAGCAGAAGCGAAATGCTGTGGAGGGGGATGATATAGTTTTTATACACTAGGAGCATTGTAATTGTTGAACCATATTGTTTTCTATTAATTGAAGAGTGATGATTTGATGTTTTGAGACCAATTCATGTGCATTATCCGTTTTTTATTTTATAGTTTCTCCTTACCATGAATCCGGTTGGGAGGGCCCACCGAGCAATTCGATCAAGGTTGTGATTTATTTCTATACCATGATATTAGATAAGCATAACTTATTTATATTTTATTTCTGTGTAATTGGTAGAATTATTTGTTGTATCTATAGTTCATTCATTTTGTAGCCTGTGTTGTATGTTAATACTCTCATCCTTACAGATAAACTCCCCCATTAAAGGTCGTAGGACAAGACAAATATTCCTTTTGATTTGCAAGAGCACTTGGATTTAATCTAAGTGAAAGAATGCAATGGGTGCCATAAGAATAGATATGTCATCATCAACCTAGTGTACCAAGAAATCTATGTGGAATTTATAGCAGATTGTCTCATTTCCTTTTATTCATTGCTTGTATTCTCCCTATGTGTTATTCCTTTGCAGAAAGACAAGTCTCCATTAAAGGTTGAATGATATATTGACTTTTCTTTTTCTTTTGTACAAACACTTGAATAAGTAAGAATGTCAGATTAACATATAGATTAATATCCATGCTTTCTTGGCGCCAAGTGAGTAGATCCATGACTAATTTCTAGGCATGAGAAAGTGAACCGATTATTTTTTCCCATTAATTTAGAATACTCCTTAAGTAGAATGTTTACTTCTGAACCTAGTTAGAACATTGCATCCCATGCATCATATCCATCAATCACTGCCTTTTGAAGGAATTATTTTTTCCACCTTTGATTATGCCAAAATAAGTTTTCTACAGCCCGATATGTGAGATATGTGTAATTCCTTCCGTGCTCAACATTGAGTTGAGACATTAAATTTAAAAAAAAAATATTAACACAAAANGTGAACCGATTATTTTTTCCCATTAATTTAGAATACTCCTTAAGTAGAATGTTTACTTCTGAACCTAGTTAGAACATTGCATCCCATGCATCATATCCATCAATCACTGCCTTTTGAAGGAATTATTTTTTCCACCTTTGATTCTGCCAAAATAAGTTTTCTACAGCCCGATATGTGAGATATGTGTAATTCCTTCCGTGCTCAACATTGAGTTGAGACATTAAATTTACCATTAACAAAATATTTCAATGTATAGACCATAAATAAAATATTTCAATGTCATCTTAAGTAAAATACTATACGGCCACATAAATGTGGCTGATGAACGCTAGAAGGTATATTTAATTTACTAATGCATGGCATGCTAGGCAGAAATAACCATCCGAGACCATCAATAGCAAGCATAGTAAGAAAATAAAGAAACTGACGAAGGTATCAAGAGTTCGGAATAAATGGTAAGGCCACAATAACTTGTCAAATAACTTATACAAGAATTTGGTTTGTATCTTGGTAGCTACCTTAAAAATCGTTTTAAATTTTTTTTTTTCTGCGATCAACAAAAACAGAGACATTTAAATAATGAATTCAAGAGATAAGTGACAACACTAAACAGTGGCGAGGACATAAATTGAACAGTCAAACAAATATAAAATGAGCAAGCCGGAGAAATAAATTACAAGTTTATGCACTCAAAGAGGCTGGCAAAGTAGTCCCGTTGTTCGAATTACTTAGTAGCCAGATTGTTTAGTATAGAAGTGTCCTGACCGGTTTCTCCACTGGTAAGACTTTAGGTGGTATGCCTTTACCATATTACAATTGATAAGTTGGCCATGGAAATATTCAGGAGATCACGCATATGCGGTCGTCATATGGATTGGAGGGCTATCCATTTTTTAAAACCTTTTTCATTCAAGGGTTTCCTCTCACAGCCTCGATTGAGTTTTCGCGTTTTACATATGATTTACTGTATATTATAATGAGAAACTTTAAAGGGTTGGCAAAGTTATTTTCATGATCCCAGATACACCGATGAAGTGTTGACAGAGTGTAGTGCCACAAGCCTAGGGTTAAATAAGGTGAAAAGCTTAAAACACCTCATTTAAGAAATTTATAAAGCCCGAAGTAAAAAACCTAAAACCTTAATATTTTTTAATCACTCATATGTGGCAATTAGAGAGCCACCATAGTAAATTTTAAAGCAGTGAAGTAAAAGTAAAAATAAACATGTGATGTCTTTATAGTGAGGAAGTTAGTGGTTGAAATCCTAACCATTGATTTATTGGAATGACTAAGAATATTCCATCAATATTTAATCTTGTCCATACAAAGCGATTAAGCACTAAAACCTATTAAATGTGCCATTGTCAATAGGAGTTATGCGCCTTTTCAGTAAATTTATTCAACTTTATATATATATATATATATATATATATAGAGAGAGAGAGAGAACAAAAGCGATTTCTTTGATAGGTGCTTTCAACTTCCCATAATGAAGGAGATGCATTGAATATTATGGATCTAACATGTGGCATAAACAAAATATTTATATGTTACAAACACACACACACACACACATATATATATATAACAATTGAATGTTAGTGACATTTCAAAAGATATTATAACATCCACCTTAATCAGAATAATTGTATATCACTAACATCCACCTTAGTCAAAACAATTGCATATCAAAATTCCCTTTTAGAAAGAGTAATTGAGAGTAAACTAGTATAGATTGATCTTAACTTTGGATCTATCATTCATGTATAAATTTCTCTGATATCAATTCCATTCCTTTAAATATATTTCTTATGTATAATAATTATGTCAAATAAATATCAGATACACATGGAAAATCTTTAGGAAAACAATAACATAGATGTATAATTCCAACAATAATTATCATTGCAGAGAAAAAGATAATTACAATTCTTGTACCATTTAAACAACATTGTCCTGAAATATAATTTGCACAACCAGTACCTAACACATGAATACGTAATCATACATATAGTAATCAAACCAAACACATAGTAGACATTTATCTCATATAAATAAGCCACCAAGTGCATGTAGACCTCCTACTTTCCTCCTAGTCTTAGACTCCGTTGCTTATAACTTAGCAAAAGGTCACTCCCGAGCTAGGGCTTAAACTCCACCTGGAAAATAAAATCCTATTGTAAGGTCTCTCAGTAGTAGTAATATTTCCAATTCAGGTGCCAAGTTTAACAACCAACATATAGTCTCTCATTCTCCACATGCATGCCCCACCTTAGGAAGCGTGCCCCTTTTCTGCTCAATAGTCCTTTGACTGCCCAACTTCCCTTCCATGGACTCAACAATAGGTTGGACATGAATAAGAATGGCATCCATCCATGTATCAATATGTTGTTGAACAACTACAAGATCGATATGGCATCCGTCCATGTATCAATATGTTGGATCGGTGCTAGATGTATATGATTGTGAAGTTTTTATTTTTATTTTTCTTAAACAATTATGATTAATTTGAATTATAAAAAGTTGTTAGTAAGTTGATCTTAGACACTAATTTGAATTATAAAAATTTGTTAGTAAGTTGATGTTAAACACTAATTTGAATTATAAAAAGTTGCTAGTAAGTTGATATTAAACACAAGCACAAATAGGAACACAAAAATGTTAAAAAACCATTATAAATAAACTAGTTTGGCTTCATCCCTAATCCAAAAGACATCACACATTAGGAACACAAAAATGTTAAAAACCCATTATAAATAAACTTGTTTTGTTTTATCCCTAATCCAAAAGACATCACACATCACGACTTTTTGGACTAGATTCTATGAGTATAAAATATGAAAGGGAGTGGCTGATAATGACTATTCCTAATAACAAGAGTCAAAAGTATTCAGAGTCTTTCATAAATTGTGAAAGAGCATTCGAATTTTGGAGTCTTTCATACGATTCAATTTTGGAGTCCAAGGTTGCACAAATATTGGGTACAATTCCTCCCATGTATTCAATTATTTTAGTTCGTTTTAAATTATGAACAATCCTCAATTTTTATTCTCTATGAGGACAATCGTAGTACATGTGGTCTACATCACAACACCAACACTTTATTGGTTGCTACCTTGGTCTTTGTCCCATGGTTTCAGTCATCTTGGGCTCCTTAGCATTTGGTTGTCTTTGAGTGTTATTTCTGAAAAATGTTGATTTGCTTCCCTTCTTCCTCTGTTCCATCTTACTTCTCCTCTTGTCTTCCCAAGTCTTTTGTAAATTCAGTCTTCCTCTATACTTATCATAGAGACATTTATCTCTCCTTATGGTCTCTTCTAGTGTCTTGGGATCATCATACTATATCTTAACTCTAATAAATTATGGAAGCTCACTCAGGTATCTTTGAATCTTCAGCTATTCATCCTTGCCAAAAGGAACATATTTCAGCAACTCTAAAAATATCAGGTTTCATACTCGTCTATGGTTATACTCGCAATCTTGAGTTCAAAGAAGTCCTTCATTTTCTTATCACATTAGTGTTTGGTTAAATATTTATTTTCAAAATATCTATCGAACTCCCTCCAAGTAAACTTCTTCTCATCAATGTGTTTCACTTGTACAAATTGATCCCACCACAATGATGTTTTTCCTTTAAGATGGTAAATTTTTATTCTCCCTTCTGCCTGAGAAAAATAATTATGCAGCTGAAAGTATTTTCTCATACCCAACAACTAGGTCTTTGGATTTCCATCCTTCTTATGCTCACCATCAAAAGTTGGAGGCTTAATCTTATTCATATCTCCCTGTAGCTCATCTAGCCCATATCTCTTCTTATGATTTCTGGCAAGGGATAGACTTGAGCTACTGCGTACCCTCCTAGGTGAATGTTTAGGTGAGTGTTGATGGTGGCTATCATCACTCCTTGTCTCACTTCTTTTGTCATGATACTTACGCCCATTTGACTTTCTAGACTATGACTCTTTATCGATTTTCTTATCTATTCTATCCAGGATTTATAATAGCTTGATGTTTAAATCATCTTGTTATTCCATGGCTTTCCTAAGCCTCTAATTATTTTCTTTATAAATTCAGACATATTTTTTCAAATTATTGATAGTTTCCACCAATTTTATGCTTTCCTCTTTACCTTCGTCACGTCCATTGGATTCAGTACTTCCATTTCTCATGTTGACCCACTGTCCAATGATTTTCTCTTCATGGCTGGAAATCCTCTTTGTATCTTCCCTGTCTGTCATGACTTTGGTCTATGTTTTGTTCTATATACTCTTAATTATGTAAAAGGTGCAGGTGGAAAAATATATTAGAAAGAAAATAATATGACAATTTTTTAAATACTAACTCATCTTGACATTAATACATTAGTTTTAAACTGATCTCTGGACCATTCAAGAGTAGTGTTGAAACGGAAGCTCTAATACCACTTTGTAACATCACCTAACCCCTGAAGTGCCCTTTTAAGGGATGGATTATTGCAATTTTACTTTTTCTCAATAATCTCAATGCCTCTTCTTGAGGGAACCATTGTCTTCTTCGCTTCAATAGCCTTCCAATGACTATCACCATGCTCCAAAATGAGATTTTGATCAAAATTTATGGCATTCCATATTTCTTGTCTCTCATTGGCCAAGTGCCACATCACTACCATGTGGCATCCATGTGACTTCCTAGCCCATGTTTCATCCAATGTTGCACCTACCAATAAACCCTTTCAGGTCTCTAGATCAACGATTTTAATATAATATTATGTCCTTGTCATTGTCATGATTTTACTCTCATGGAACGTCAACACCACAACACTAAAAATTTTGAGGACACTATATCGAGAATTATCCAAATCCAATGCTCCCCTGACTAAGCATCCCATGACTTTGGTTGTGTTGGCTATCACAATGAGCATTGGGTTTATTGTCAACACCTTAATTGAAAGTTTCAAAGATGATCCATTAATCAGACCATCCTAGATGCAATAGTCCTTGCACCGATCACCCATTGATAGTAAGTGAGTCAATGGCTCTGACTTGCATGACATTTAAATCTTCTCCCACATAACATTCATCAATCAGAAATTCCTCGAACCGATCATCCAATGGATCTGGTTGAGTCAACAATTCTTTTGTGTGCATCGATTACTGCTCATCCCTTTTTCTCTTGTAGAACTCATGGGCAAGGCCCACAACATATCGACGAATGAGTTTGAATTGCTACCTTGTGCTGACCAATGGTCCATATCCCCTCATCACATCCTTGATGTAGACGTCACCCCACGTGCACGTCCGCTCTCACCAGGACCTTCTTTGTCTTAGGCCCGAAGAGTCAAAGAACTCTTCCAACTCCTCTCGGGAGTTCTTAATACCCACAGCTATCTCCTTCAGTGATCTCCCCACTCGTGCAGGTTAGGAAATCACGATTCGGGAATTCGTTGTTCACGTGAGCACTGTTCACATGAAATTTAAAACCCGAACCCCGACGAGTCAAAGGTCAACGGTTCCTTTTCCGTCGGGGATTTTCCTATCGAGAAATCGCTTCCTGCAATGTCAACAATCTGTCTTTCCAAACCCCGAGCTCCGAGGTGTCGATCTTCCGATATAATGCCACCTGGACTCCACTAAATCTCGTGGTCCCACACTGCCACGTCAACATCGGGATTTCGTGGATCACGAATCCACGATGTAAGTTTTCTTTGGTGTCGAAAACCCCGAATGTCGAACCCCGATCTTCCGGGATCGCGTGCCACCTGTCCTGTAGAGATCAACGGTTCCGAATAACTTAGGAAATCATGACTCGCAGTTTCGACGAGTCTGCGCCTCACCTCGCCAAGCACCGAATGACGATATGCGATGGCTCCTGGGTTGATCTCCCCACAACTCCTCCGTGATCTGACGGTCAGCGGGACTTCGCGATTTTCCCCAGCGACCCCTGGCCGTCAATT
>SNQJ01S0042518.1:15491-30420 GCA_010110895.2 Picea sitchensis
ACATAGCATATCAAAACAAATGCATGACAGAAAACAAAACATTCATGAGCGAAATATCAACACAGAGAAACAACACAAACCATGAAGCTGAATCAAAGACTCTCTTCTATTAATTCAATCTGTACATGGGTGTTCTTCACAAGTTCTCTGCTCTTCTCTGCTTGCTCATGTTCTCAATAATTCTTCATAATACAATAATACAAAGGAGGGTGCCTATATTCCATTTTCCCTCTCGAAATCTGAAACTATCAAATCTACAATCAATTCCTATCTAATAGCATTAAAACTAATAAATGCCCTCCTATCTATAATACATTACAAATGCGCCTCTTTATGAATGGCTTCATGAAAGAGCGACGCAAAAATTCCCAAGGTGTTTCAAAAGTTGATGCTGGTGCTATCCAGCTGTCTTTTCTGCTCCACGCGCTGGCTCGCTTGATGAGGTGTGGATGCTCCTGGATCATACTCCTCGGCTCAAAAGATTTCATGGGCTCCTGTCCATGAGCTCCTGCACAGTCTGCCCATGCTTTTGTATCATTGTTTCTGTCTCCCAACTGGCATCCTCTGCTGGGTGGTTCTTCCATTTTACCAGGTATTCCAAATACTGCTTCCGTCTGGTTTTCTGACACGGTATAAAATGTGCCATCTTCGAAAACCTGTCCACCACCACAAAGATGGAATCAACCCCTCATTGCGTCTTCGGTAGTCCTAGCACAAAATCCATGCTAATTGCCTCCCATGGTCTCTCGGGTATGGGCAATGGCTGATAGAACCCTGTGTTCTTCTTTCGGCCCTTCGCGTGCTGACATATCCTGCATCTGTCAACAAATATTTTAACATCCGCTCGCATGCCCGGCCAAAAATATGATTCACTCATCTTGGCGAATGTCTTGTCATGCCCGAAATGACTTGCTAAGCCTCCACTGTGTTTTTCCTTCACCAAATTCTCCCTCATGGAGCAATTCGGAATGCATAGTTGATTGCCTTTAAACAACAATCCATCCTGTATCATACATTCTAGCCACAGAGTCCGATCCCTGAGAACTGGATTCTCAGCTACTTCGTAAGCTTCTCCGAAGTCTGCATCACCTACATACATATCTTTTAAATTTTCAAAACCCAAGGTTTTGACTCTGAACTCCTGCATCAACAAACATTTCCTGCTCAAAGCATCAACCACTTTGTTAGCAGTTCTCGAAATATGTTTAATTACAAATGTGAAATTCTGCATGTAATCTACCCATTTAGCATGCTTCTGGTTCAACTTATCTTGTTGACTCACGAACTGCAATGCATGATTATCGCTATACAACACAAATTCTTTGGGTACCAAGTAATGCCTCCACTTCTTCAATGCCTGTATGATGACATAAAACTCTTTGTCATATGTGGAGTATTTCATCTTTGCGTCATCCAATTTCTCGTTGTAATATTCCACAGGTTTGTCATCCTGACTCAGAACCCCTCCAACAACATACCCACTCGCATCACATTTCACCTAAAATGTTTTCTGAAAATTAGGCAACACCAAAACTGGTTGCTCTGTTATCTTCCGCTTCAACAGATTGAAGCTCTTTTCAGCCTCGGCTGTCCAATGAAAAACTTTATGCTGCTTCTTCACCGTGTCCATCATCGCGGCGCTAATTCCACTGAAATTTCTAATAAATTTCCTGTAGAAACTAGCTAATCCATGGAAGCTCCTTACCTCAAAAACGTTCCTCGGCGATGGCCAATTCCTGATTACTTCTACCTTCTCAGGATCCATCTTTAACTCATATGCCGAGATTACAAAACCCAAGTAAATGAGTTCTGTCTTCAAAAACGAACATTTCTTCAAATTGATCAGCAACTTCTCTTGCTGTAGCCTTTTCATCACAATGGCTAAATATTTCAAATGTTTAGCTTTGGTCTTGCTGAAAATTAGTATTTCATCCAGATATACGACTACAAACTTACCAATGAATTCCCTCAGGACTTCATTCATCAGCCTCATAAAAGTGCTCGGCACGTTTTTCAAACCAAACGGCATGACCAGCCATTCATACAAACCCTCGTTTGTCTTGAATGTCATCTTCCATTCATCTCCTTCTCCCATTTGGATCTAATGATATCCGCTCTTGAGATCAATCTTTGAAAAATAATTTGCCCCACTTAGGCAATCCATCAGATCATCCATTCTCGGTAGTGGAAATCTGTACCTGATGGTGATTTTATTTATCACCCTGGAGTCTGTACACATCCTCCAGCCTCCATCCTTCTTTGGACTTAGTACTGTCGGAACAACACACGGACTCAGACTCTCTCTGACCAGTCCTTTGTCTAGCAGATCCTGTACCTGCCTCTTGACCTCCTCATTTTCCTGAGGTGTCAACCTGTACGCTGCCTTGTTTGGTAAACTTGCTCCGGGTATGAGGTCAATATGGTGACTCACACTTCGCATCGGTGGCAACGATCGAGGTAGTTCATCCACGATGATATCAGCGAACTCTCCCAGTAGTTCATGAATCTCCTCTAGCAAGTCGTCCACTCTTGTGCTTGTCAGGACAATTCTCATCTTCCTGACAACAAAGAATTGTGGATCTTCGTTCTTCTCCATCTCTGTGAGAAGTTCCTTCCCACTCATGAGAAGTATTGTGTTGGTTACTTCCGGCTTCACTTCTTTATCCTTTATCGAAAGCAATCTGTGTGTTCTCCCATCCTTCTCCAAGGTGTATGTGTTCATCCTCCCGTCATGAACAACATTTCTTTCATACTGCCATGGTCTACCCAGCAATATATGACACACATCCATGGGAATAACATCACACAGGATCTCATCATGGTAATTTCCAATCTTGAATTTAACTAAGCATTGTTTAGTGACATTTACCCGGTGTCCTTTCTGTAACCACGAGACTTTATATGGACTCGAGTGCTTAGTTATTTCTAGCTCCATCTTTTCCACCATCTCGGATGAAACGATATTATCGGTGCTCCCACTGTCAACTATGACTTTGCATTTCCTGTCCTTGGCTGTGCAAGCTGTCCTGAACAGTTTGCTCCTTTGCACTGCGCTTTCCACCTCTTTCTCAGGTGTCAAAAGAATCTTATGCATCCCAAGCGATCTTCCGCTGTCTGCATCTTCATTCTCAGCATCATGCCTCTGTGCCTCAGTGATGTGAGCTTCACTTCTGTCTGGCTTCCTGTCTGGACAGACAACGGCCTTCTGTCCATCTTTTCCACATGTAAAACATGTGATAACTCCTCCTCGGCCTCTTCCCCTACCTCGGGTACGAGGAAAAATATTCACGTCGGCATATCCGCCACCCTGCTCTGTATGCTGCCTCCTCAGCTCAGCATATTGCTGCCTCTGTTCAGTTTGTGGCTGCCTTTGCTGTGAGGTTCCACCTCTCTCCATTTTACCCTGAGGTCTCTTCCAATCCTCCTTGGGTTTCTGATATTCTTTCTGGGAAACAGCTTTGCCTCTGGGCTGACTTCTGCCTCGACCTCGCTATCCTTTCTTGCGGCTCAGCTTCTCTTCGGCTTTCAGAGCCATTTGGTACACATCCTCAACTGTGCGGACGATAACCATACTCAATTCATCCTGAATGTTATACCTCAACCCATTCAGATATCTCGCTACCTTCTCATCATCACTCTCCAGATGACCAACTCGAATGTTGAGTCTGTAGAACTCCTCGGTGTACTCTTTCACCATCATCAACTTTTGTCTCAGGTTCTGCATCCGCCTGAACAAAGTGATCTGGTAGTCCCTCGGGATGAATTTCGCTTTCAACTTCGCGATCATCCTGTCCCAGCTCTTGATCTTTTGTTTGCCTTTGCAGCGCCTATCAGCCTGCAACTCATCCCACCATAAGGCTACATGTCCTTTCAACTTAGTAACAACATGCCTTACCTTCTTGTCCTCTTTGATGTCTTCGTAATTGAAGTAGGTGTCGAGTGCTCGGATCCAATCCAACAACTCTTCTGCATTTAGACTCCCCTCATAGATGGGAATGTCCATTTTTGTCTTTGAGCTCATTCTCAAAATGGCTCTGATCAACTGTTTGGTTGAAGTATCCTCTGCAGTGATCTCTTCTGCATCATGTCCAACTTCCTCTTCCACCTTGGAATCATTGAACCCTCCAGCGCCGACTCCATGCCTCTGCGCTGTCTCCATCTCCTCAAGCCTCGCTCGGAGATCTCGCATCTGGCGCTCTATCTCTGGGTTTCCTGCTGGCCTACCCCTTCTTCGGGCATCTTCGTCTTCACGATCAGGCGACTGCCTTTCTCTTCTGGGCGGCATGGTGTAATCCGCTTCTCTCTGCTACCTGATCAAAGAGAACTCTTCTCCGGGCTCTGATACCACTTGATAGCAATTTCTCCTCACCGAACAACCACTCTCACCAGGACCTTCTTCGTCTCAGTCCCGAAGAGTCAAAGAACTCTTCCAACTCCTCTCGGGAGTTCTTAATACCCACAGCTATCTTCTTCAGCGATCTCCCCACTCATGCAGGTCGGGAAATCGCGATTCAGGAATTCGCTGTTCACGTGAGCACTGCTCACATGCAATTTAAAACCCGAACCCCGACGAGTCAAAGGTCAACGGTTCCTTTTCTGTCGGGGATTTTCCTATCGGGAAATCGCTGCTTGTAATGTCAACAATCTGTCTTTCCAAACCCCGAGCTCCGAGGTGCCGATCTTCCGATATAATGCCACCTAGACTCCACTAAATATCGTGGTCCCACACTGCCACGTCGATGTCGGGATTTCGCAGATCGCGAATCCACGATGTAAGTTTTCGTTGGTGTCGAAAACCCTGAACGCCGAACCCTGATCTTCCGGGATCACGTGCCACCTGTCCTGTAGAGATCAACAGTTCCGAATAACTCGGGAAATGACGACTCACAGTTTCGACGAGTCTGCGCCTCACCTCACCAAGCGCCGAATGCCGATATGCGATGGTTCCTGGGTTGATCTCCCCACAACTCCTCCGCGATCTGACGGTCAGCGGGACTTCGTTATTTTCCCCAGCGACCCCTGGCCGTCAATTCTCCGTTTTGAAGATTTCTTCTACTCCAAAGCTCGGCTCTGCTCGATTCTTCACCCAGGTAAGTTCCCATAGTAATGGTAAGGAACTATCCTTCCTGAGCTTAATTCCTCCCACTCCTTCAACTGAAGGTTGGCCAACTCCTTGCTCTCGACGTCCAATCACTCTCCAAGTGTTGGGTCTTCTGGACTCTGTGCGCTTCCAGCAATAGTAGCCTCTGTCAACCTAAGCTCAGACTCACCACTGAGACTTCAAATCCGGCTTACCCTTCTCCTGCACGGCTCTAATAACCCAATTCAACTCCTGGGTGAGCGAGAATGAAAGCTTAACTGTTGAGCCTCATCAACGCACTCTATGCGGATGAATTCGACTGCACTCAATGCAGGAATCTCCTAGCTCAAACAGAGAAACAATTGAAACTCATTCCCCTCTCTTTCTCTCACAGATTTCTATTTCAATTAAGAAATCACATACATAGCATATCAAAACAAATGCATGACAGAAAACAAAACATTCATGAGCGAAATATCAACACAGAGAAACAACACAAACCATGAAGCTGAATCAAAGACTCTCTTCTATTAATTCAATTTGTACATGGGTGTTCTTCACAAGTTCTTTGCTCTGCTCTGCTTGCTCCTGTTCTCAATAATTCTTCATAATACAATAATACAAAGGAGGGTGCCTATATTCCGTTTGCCCTCTCGAAATCTGAAACTATCAAATCTACAATCAATTCCTATCTAACAGCATTAAAACTAATAAATGCCCTCCTATCTATAATACATTACAAATGCGCCTCTTTATGAATGGCTTCATGAAAGAGCGGCGCAACAATTCCCAAGGTGTTTCAAAATTTGATGCTGGCGCTATCCAGCTGTCTTTTCTGCTCCATGCGCTGGCTCGCTTGATGAGGTGTGGATGGTCCTGCATCAATCCTCCATGACATAAAAGACTCTCAATGTGCCTCTGAACTATATCATGATCGCTGTTCCTTGGTTAACGCCCAACTCGCCATCCTACTACCCCCGACAATGATTCCTTTGACATCAATTGTCGAGATTCACTGGCCCGTAGATCCAACAACTAGAAATAAAATGAAGTTCCACAAGACCTCCTCGCCCAATGGGACCCAGTTTTTTATTGTCATCTAATCATTTAGTGACACCTATCACTAATCTATACACCTGGGCTGTCGAGTTGGAAAACCACATCATCAAGATGTCATGTCTTTCGTTTACTTGCTAGAATGGACCCTAAGGTGATCTACGACTGAGATTAACTATCACCTATCAATATATCAACGACACTCATTGTTTCACCGAATCCTTTATTTTTTTTATAATTTTTGTCCAAAACACATTAGAGAGATGGTATGAATGATGGAGAGAAATATCTCCATGATTGAATGATTGAATGGAAAATTTACCCAAATGCACTATTTTTTTCCTATTTCATTTGTATCCACTTGATTTGAAATTTGTCATCTCCTGAACTCTCTTCTGAACCCACTTGGGGATTCATTTCCCCCCTTTGGACTCTTAGAATAAATTGGTATATCTCATAAAGTGACTTTATGAAATATTTAATAATGTTTCCCTTGGTTTAAGCTCCTATGGTTTAGCTCTCTTCCTAGACCCTTAGTCCCCTTTCCCATCTAGTGGAGTTTATCCCCCCATAATCTTTTTGTCATGATGGTCTACAACAATGATGTTTTTTCATCAACTCAGAGTGAAATTACATAATAGAAAATAGGCTCATTGCCCCAAAACGTTCCTAGCTCACCAACCTATGCGCACAACTATAATTACATTTCAACTGGGCTCCGTTCTAGGGGTATTACAATATCAATTGATTAATACCAATACTTTGATGAGTAGATTGATGTTGAAGAAACTGGATGATGATGGAGAAGTCTCCAGCCCCTCTTTTTTTTTTAACCATTGAAACTAATATAATAGTACTCCTTGATGCAGTACTAAGTCCTCTATCTCATGGTTTATGGTAGTGTCCAATCCCTAATAAAAATCAATTTATACTTTTCCTTTGGGATAAAAAAGGATCTCTCTTGCACATGCCACACATTATTATGAAGTTGGTGTTATAGTGGGTGCATTTGTGAATATTGGGCCATATGTGTGAGAAGGGCCTAGACGCTTTGAAAAAATAAAATCTTGTGAATTGATTGAATGATTGTGCTCTTGAATTTTATTTTTGCAAGCATTGCACTTATGGAAAACAAAGTTGTGTTTTCTAGGTTGTTGCACTTAATTCGTTATGACATATTTTGTTTAGTTAAAGTTCCTACTATTTCTAAGGCCATGTGTTATTTTTCATTCGTTGATTATTATTCTAAAAGTACACCAATATATTTTATTAGAACTAAGTAAGAGATTTTTTAGTATGAATATTAAGGTGTTGAGGACTAGTAATGACACAAAGGTTTGTTCTGTAGAGTTTGATTAATTTTGTAAGGAGAGTGACATTGAAAGACATAATACAAATTCATATACCCGTCAACAAAATTCAGTTGCACAATGGATGAATAAAACATTGATGGAGAGAGCTAGGAGTATGCTTAGTGCATTCATCTTAGGGAACAACTTTTTGACAAAAGTGGTTACTATTGTATGTCACTTAATTATCATTCCCACCAAACTATCTATTGTTGATTAGAACTCTATGGAGATTTCGATGGTTAAGAATCCCTAACTTAAACATCTTTGAGTTTTTGGTTGTGAGATATATGCTCACGTTCTTAAGTAGAAGCAGTCACAGATGGATAACATGGCTATGAAATGTATCTTCATCAGCTATGATATTGGTGTCAAAGGATACATGATTTGGGATCTTGTTCCAACCAGCTATTGCTAGTCTAGGTCTAGGCGCATCATCTTTTGGTCTAGGATTTGGGGTTATTTCTTTTAGAGTACAAAACTTAAAGAAATCTTTGCATCTCGAAGAATTTGATGCCTCTGGACGCATGATAGATCCAAAGTTAAGATGGATCTACGTTGGTTCTACTTGATATGGTGTACAACACCTTCTTCCACGTCTGCAAAGATTTCCAAAGATTCTACCAATATAATTCTTTCTCATACATAATAACCCCATCATCCAAGATCCTAAGACTTTACTAGGCTCTACCTATTACTACTTGTTTACTTATGCACTTCTTAAATTCAAATACCTAGTCTTTTCCTCATATAAGTTCATTTTAGGCCAATAAAATAAAATAAAATAGAAAAAAAAAAAAAAAAACACAAATAAAAACACAAAAATGTTAAACAACCATTATAAATAAACTAGTTCCGTTTCATCCCTAATCCAAAAGACACCACGACTTTTTGGACTAGATTCTATGAGTATAAAATCTGAAAGGAAGTGGCTGATAATGACTCTTCCTGATGACAAGACTCAAAATTGTGAAACAGCCTTCGAAGTCTTTCATAAATTGCCAAAGAGCATTAGTTGCCTTTCATACGATAAGGCTTGTGGGTTCACTGTACTGTTCGTTGCATACAATGAATTTTTACTCTCCGCCTTCGTCTCCAATCAACAATAGCAGTGACAGTGACGAAGACCATCGTGATAATCAAGTCTTTGACGATGACGGTTACGATCCTGATAGTTATGCGTCGCCTCCTCCTCCCCATCTAAGACGCTTGGTGTGTGTTGGGCGAGTATGGTGGGGCCGGGGGTTATGACCATGGTTGTAATGATAATGATGATGGCGACAATGATTGGTATGGAGTTGGTAATAATTATATGGATGTTGACCTTGGCGATGTTGACAGCAATAATGGCGATGGCGGAGACATACGTTGCCATCCGCGACTGTCTGCTAACAATTGTAGCGTCCATCCGTATAGCCGCCATCCACGACAGGCTACTAACATTAATAGCGATGACGATGACAAAGATATCGGTCGCCATCCGCCACAGGCTGCTAAGAATAATAGCGATGACGAAGACATCCGTCGCCATCCGCCAGATTCGCGACTTAACTATTTCGACGTCGGGAATGGTTCAGGCAATTACACTTACGGCCGTGTTTATTTGCAACACTTAAATTATGCTTTAAGCAATCAAACAGATGCTGTGCATGTCGTCGATGGCTCTTATTTCGAAAGTATGGATCGCCGATGTCGATCTTCTACCTACGCCTTCCGCTTTCTCTCCAATGGAAAACATCTTGCAACCATATATGTTGATCAGCCTCCCGATACGCTGCCCCCTGAGTCGTGTATTATAGACTCTCGTCCTAGGCAGGATCTTGGTCGTGATGGCACAATATGTCCAACATGTCATGGCAACCGCTCATTTGATGATGATACTGGAAACGCAGAAGATGATGATAAATAACCCCTGCAATGGCAATGATGGTCCGCTAATGTAGAAACCATTCCTTTACCCAATTCCGGGTTTAAATTGTACAACAGGTTCCTCGTTGGATTTCTGAGTAAATGCTGTGCTGAGATGTGATGTGTGCAGTATGTTCTTTGTATTATATGATATGGGATTTCGATTTTTTTAATAAGATTATCATATATCATGTTTTTACTATGTTTGAACATGCTTTTCATTAATACATATCATGGGTTTTAGGTTTATTATTTGGTAGATTTCAATAATATCAATTTTATATTTAACACTTAAAAACTGTTTAGCAAGGAAATAGATAGACTTTCATGGTAGATGTAGATGAGTGATAGTGTAGTTTTATTTAGATTTTTTATATGTTTTGTTGAGGTGGGTGGTTGTGCATGTTAGTTAATTTTTTGGATAGGTGGTAGATGTATATGATTTTGAGGTTCATTTTTTTTAAACATTTATGGTTATTTTGTATTATAAAAAATTGGGACTAATTAGATGTTGTAATACAAGCTTAAAAAAGAAAAATTATAGGCAAAGTTCAAAAGTAGATTCACTTCTATACTCAAAAACATAATAACTATCTAACAAGAATTTAGAAATATTGACATGGTAGGTGTATTACCCAATAAACTCCCAATAAACTCCCAATAAACTTTCCCAAAATTAATAAGACTATATAGTACATACATACCAAAAGAAAAAGCTTAAAAGGTGGCCTCTAAAGAGGTCCATTTGGAAGTTTGAATTGTTTATCAGTTTCTTCCTTAATCTTAACCATACATGAAAGTATCACTTCATATCTAGCTCTAGATTCCTATTCTTTTGAGTTTGCATGAGGGTTTTAATTTATTTTCTCATTTCTTGAAGTTGTTGAATTTCCACCTTATTTTACACCACAAACCTATCCTTCTCCTAATCCTCCATCAAGAATATTACTTCCCACATTCCATGCTACTAACTCCATTATAGGGTCAATGTAGACATGCCCTTCTATTCCTTTGATAATCCTTTTTCTAAATGCTACATTTACCTCTTAATCTCATTTAAATTACACATATAACCCATTATTTACTTATACATTGTACCATGATAACCTTTGCAAATCCAAAATAATGATGGTCTTATCCATGACACCTTCAAATTATACCATGCACATGGTATCATATTTTTTTTTAATAAGATTATTATATTGTTTTTAATTTTTAACTTTAATACATATCATATTTTTAAGAGGTTTGAAAATGCTTTTCATTAATGAAAAACTAGGTTCTTTTGTGAAGAACCTAGTTTTTCATTAATGGAAAATAGACCAATATTTAATTTTATTCTAGTTCTCAGACATGTTCTATGTTGTTGCACTTAATTCATTATGATGTATTCGATGTTCCTTCTATTTATATATCTCTTTATTATTTTTCATTCATGTTGATTATTTTAAAAGGACATGTGTAAATGGGTCTTCAAAAAGAAGATAGATTTACACTGCAATGTTGAAAAGAAAAAGGAAAAGTTGGTTGTGAAAGGATATTTCTTGCAAAACCTACAAAGATATGATTGAATGGAAAAGAAAAATTAATCGCATATACCATATGTTATAGTTTGTGATGTGGTTATCAAAATCCTTAATGTTTCATCTAGGGATAGAAAACTTGAAGCAAAATAAACAAACCATTTGAAGGAGCTAATTGGAAGTTATCTCAATTAATTTCCATAGCCAAAGTTTAATTGGATAAAAAATTCATAATGGATTTTAATGCCTTATATGAGAATTCCTACATTTTAACTCTTGTCATTGTCCTCTCTTAATGAACACGACTTTATGTTAAATAAGAGCATTGATTTTTTATTGTTTAAGTTTTTTAATATTGATTTTAATATATGATAACAACACATTTATTTAGAGCATCTTATGAAAAAAGAAACATTTCATATTTAAAATATAAATGTGTATTTGAGAATATATATTTTCATAGTTATAAAAATACTTTTAATATAGTGTATGTGTTTTGAAATACTTCCAAACCTTATAAGTGTGCATTCTACTCATATTAAAAGTTAATGAATTTATTCTCTCTATTTATGTATTTATTATTTTAGAATTTCTAATTTCAATTCTAGAATATGAAATCAACTTTCCCCTATAGGTTATGAAATTAACTTTCCCCTATAGGCTCTGAAATTTTCATAAATGGTAAGGGAAAACATGAATATTTTATAGTTTTGTTGTTTAATGTTGATTTTGCCAAAGTGTGGAATAGGGGCTCTTGACGATGGGTCTGTATATATAATGCAGAAGAGAAACGATGTAAAGGGGGATGATATAGATTTTATACACTAGGAGCATTGTAATTGTTGAACCATATTGTTTTGTATTAATTGAAGAGCGATGAGTTGATGTTTTGAGACCAATTCATGTGCATTATCCATTTTTTATTTTATAGTATCTCCTCAACATGAATCCGGTTGGGAGGGCCCACCCACCAATTCGATCAGGGTTGTGATTTATTTCTATCGCATGATACTAGATAAACATAACTTATTTATATTTTATTTCTATGTAATTGGTAAGATTATTTGTTGTATCTATAGTTCATTCATTTTGTAGCCCGTGTTATATGTTAATGCTCTCATGATTGCAAATAAAATCCCCCATTAAAGGTCGTAGGAAAAGACAAATGTTCCTTTTGATTTGCAGGAGCACTTGGATTTAATATAAGTGAAAGAATGCAATGGGTGCCATAAGAATATATATGTCATCATCAACCCAATGTACCAAGACATCTATGTGGAATTTATAGAAGATTGTTTCATTTCCTTTTATTCATTGCTTGTATTCTCCCTATGTGTTATTCCTTCGCAGAAAGACAAGTCTCCATTAAAGGTTGAATGATATATTGAGTTTTCTCATTCCGTTAGACAAACACTTGAATCAGTAAGAATGAGAGATTAACATATAGATTAATATCCACGTTGTCTTGACGTTGAGTGAGTAGATCCATGACCGATTTTCCAGGCATGACAAAGTGAATCGATTATTGTTTCCCATTAATTTAGAAGACTCCTTAAGTAGAATTTTTACTTCTAAACCTAGTTAGAACATTGCATCCCATACATCATATCCATCAATCACTGCCTTTTGGAGGAATTATTTTTTCCACCTTTGATTCTGCCAAAACGATTTCGTTGATTGGTGATTTCAACTTCCCATAATGAAGGAGATGCATTGAATAATATGGATCTAACATGTGGCATAAACAAAATATTTATATGTCCACCTATATATATAAATATATTCTAACATCCACCTTAATCAAAATAATTATATATCAACATTCCTTTTTAGAAAGAGTAATTGAGAGTAAACTAGTGTAGATCGATCTTAACTTTGGATCTATCATTCATGTATAAATTTCTCTGATATAGATTCCATTCCTTTAAATATATTTTTTATGTATAATAATTATGTCAAATAAATACGAGATACACATGCAAAATCTTCAGGAAAACAATAACATAGATGTATAATTCCTAAGTCACAGATGGATATGGTCGCGTTCCTAGGTAGAAGCAATCATAGATGGATAACAAGGCTATGAAATGTATCTTCATCAACTATGATATTGGTGTCAAAGGATACATGATTTGGGATCTTGTTCCAACCAACTATTGCTAGTCTAGGTCTAGGCGCATCATCTTTTGGTCTAGGATTTGGGGTTATTTCTTTTAGAGTACAAAACTTAAAGAAATATTTTCATCTCGAATAATTTGATGCCTCTGGACACATGATAGATCCAAATTTAAGATGGATCTACGTTGGTTCTACTTGATATGGTCTACAACACCTTCTTCCATGTCTGCAAATATTTCCAAAGCTTCTCCCAATATAATTCTTTGTTATACATAATAACCCCCATCATCCAAGATCCTAAGACCTTAGGCTCTACCTATTACTACATGTATAATTATTACTTGTATACTTATGGACTTCCTAAATTCAAATACCTAGACTTTTCTTCATATAAGTTCATTTTATGCCAATAAAATAAAATAAAGGAGAAGAAAAAACCAAACACAAATATAAATACAAAAATGTTAAACAACCATTATAAATAAACTAGCTCTGTTTCATCCCTAATTCTAAAGACACCATGACTTTTTGGACTAGATTCTATGAGTATAAAATCTCTAAGAAAGTGGCTGATAATGACTCTTCGTGATAACAAGACTCAAAATTGTGAAAGAGCATTCAAAGTCTTTCATAAATTGTGAAAGAGCATTTAGAGTCTTTCATACGATAAGGCTTGTGCGTGCACTGTATTGTTCGTTGCAGACAATGAATTTTTACTCTCCCCATTCGTCTCCAATCAACAATAGCGGTGACAGTGACAAAGACAAGCATGATAATCAAGGCTTTGACAATGATCCTGATAGTTATGCGGTGCCTCCTCCTCCCCATCTAAGACGCTTGGTGTGTGAGGGTGAGTATGGTGGGGCCGGGGGTTATGACCATGGTTGTAACGATAACGATGATGGCGACAATGATGGTTATGGAGTTGGTAATAATTATATGGATGTTGACGTTGGTGATGTTGACAACAATAATGGCGATGGCGCAGACATACGTTGCCATCCACGATAGGATGCTAACAATTGTAGCCGCCATCAACGACAGGCTGCTAAGAATAATAGCGATGATGATGACGAAGATATCGGTCGCCATCCACCACAGGCTGCTAAGAATAATAGCGATGATGAAGATATCCGTCACCATCCACCAGATTCACGACTCAACTATTTCGATGTCACGAATGGTTAAGGAATTTACACTTAGGGCCTTGCTTATTTTCAACATTTAATTAATGCTTTAAGCAATCAAACGGATGTTGTGCATGTCGTCGATGGCTCTGATTTCGAAAGTATGTATCGTCGATGTCGATCTTCTACCTATGCCTTCCGCTTTCTCTCCAATGGAAAACATCTTGCAACCATATATGTCGATCATCCTCCTGATACGCTTCCCCCTGAGTCGTGTATTATAGAACCTCATCCTAGGCAGGATCTTGGTCGTGATGGCATAATATGTCCAACATGTTATGGAAACCTTTCATTTGATGATGATACTGGAAACGCAGATGATGATATTAAATAACCTCTGCAATGGCAATGATGGTCTGCTTTCACTGCAATGTAGAAACCATTCTGTTACCCACTATGTCGTTATAGTTTACCCTAAACTCTTTTCTGCTAAGCTGAAGTCCGGGTATAAATTGTACAATAGGTTCCTCATTGGATTTCTGAGTAAATGCTTTGAGAGACTGTGATGCGCTGAGATGTGATCTGTTTAGTAAGTTCTTTCTATTATATGATATGGGATTTGGATTTTTTTTTTATGAGATTATTATATGTCATGTTTTTACTATATTTGAACATGCTTTTCATTAATACATATCATGGGTTTTAGGTTTATTATTTGGTAGATTTCAATAATATCAATTTATATTCAAACACTTAAAAACTATTTAA
>SNQJ01S0042518.1:30470-46149 GCA_010110895.2 Picea sitchensis
CTACGCCTTCCGCTTTCTCTCCAATGGAAAACATCTTGCAACCATATATGTTGATCAGCCTCCCGATACGCTGCCCCCTGAGTCGTGTATTATAGACTCTCGTCCTAGGCAGGATCTTGGTCGTGATGGCACAATATGTCCAATATGTCATGGCAACCGCTCATTTGATGATGATACTGGAAACGCAGAAGATGATGATAAATAACCTCTGCAATGGCAATGATGGTCCACTGTCACTGCAATGTAGAAACCATTCCTTTACCCACTATGTCGTTATACTTTACCCTAAACTCTTTTCTGTTGAGCTGAATTCCGGGTTTAAATTGTACAACAGGTTCCTCATTGGATTTCTGAGTAAATGCTTTGAGAGACTGTGCTGTGTGCAGTATGTTCTTTGTATTGTATGATATGGGATTTCGATTTTTTTTTAATGAGATTATTATATATCATGTTTTTACTATGTTTGAACATGCTTTTCATTAATACATATCATGGGTTTTAGGTTTAGGTTTATTATTTGGTAGATTTTAATAATATCAATTTTATATTCTAACACTTAAAAACTATTTAACAAGGAACTAAATAGACTTTCATGGTAGATGTAGATGAGTGATAGTGTAGTTTTATTTAGATTTTTTATATGTTTTGTTGAGGTGGGTGGTTGTGCATGTTAGTTCATTTTTTGGATAGGTGGTAGATGTACATGATTTTGAGGTTTTTTTTTAAAAATATTTATGGTTATTTTGTATTATAAAAAATTGTGATTAAGTAGATGTTGTAATATACATTTAAAAAAGAAAAATTATAGCCAAAGTTCAAAAGTAGATTCACTTCTATATTCGAAAAGATAATAACTATCTAACAAAGATTTAGAGATATTGACATGGTAAGTGTATTACCCAATAAACTCTCCCAATAAACTTTCCCAAAATTAATAAGACTATATAGTACATACATACCAAAAAAAAAAGCTTAAAAGATGGTTAGAGATCCATTTGGAAGTTTGAATTGTTTATCAGTTTCTTCCTTAATCTTAACCATACATGAAAGTATCACTTCATATTTCGTTATAGATTGCTATTCTTTTGAGTTTGCAAGAGGGTTTTAATTTATTTTCCCATTTCTTGAAGTTGTTGAATTTCTACCTTATTTTACACCACAAACCTATCCTTCTCCTAAACCTCCATCAAGAATATTATTTCACACATTCCATTCTAATAACTCCATTATATGATCAATGTAGTCATGTCCTTCTATTCATTTGATATTCCTTTTTCTAAATGCTACATTTACCTCTTAATCTCATTTAAATCACACATATAACCCATTATTGACTTATGCATTGTACCATGATAACCTTTGCAAAGACAAAATAATGGTCTTATCCATGACACCTTCAAATTATACCATCCACATGATATCATATTTTTTTTAATAAGATTATTATATTCTTTTTCATTTTTAACTTTAATACATATCATGTTTTTAAGAGGTTTGAAAATGATTTTCATTAATGAAAAACTAGGTTCTTTTGTGAAGATTGGGCCATATAGGTGAGAAGGGCTGGTTGTGAAAAGATATTCCTTGCAAAACCTACAAAGATATGATTGAATGGAAAAGAAAAAATAATTACATATACCATATGTTATAGTTTGTGATGTGGTTATAAAAATGCTTAATGTTTCATATAGAGATGGAAAGCTTGAAAAAAAATAAACAAACAATTTGAAGGAGCTAATTGGAAGTTACACAAAAGGAATACTTAAGAAGGTTTAAGTGTATGATTTACTTATGACACCTAAGGAACATGGTACTCAACCTTCATGTTAGCATACTTCCACAACTCTAAGGGATATTCCAGAACATGGGTTTTGATCCTAGGCACCTGAACATGGATTGGCACTCATTGCCTTGGTTTCATTGCTTGTATTCTCCCTTGGAATTTATAGCAGAATTTTTCATTTCCTTTTATTCATTTCTTGTATTCTCCCTATGTGTTATTCCTTTGTAGAAAGACAAGTCTCCATTAAAGGTTGAATGATATATTGAATTTTCTCATTCTGTTGTACAAACACTTGAATAAGTAAGAATGACAGATTCACAGATAGATTAATATCCACGCTTTCTTGACGCTGAGTGAGTACATCCGTGACTAATTTTACAGGCATGAGAAAGTGAACCGATTATTGTTTCCCATTAATTTAGAAGACTCCTTAAGTAGAATGTTTACTTCTGAACCTAGTTAGAACATTCCATCCCATACATCATATCCATCAATCACTGCCTTTTGGAGGAATTTTTTTTTCCACCTTTGATTCTGCCAAAATGAGTTTTCTACAACCCAATATGTGAGAGATGTGTAATTCCTTTCGTGCTCAACATTGAGTTGACACATGAAATTAAAAAAAATTATTAACACAAAAATATTTCAATGTCGACCATAAATAAAATATTTCAATGTCAGGAAAACAATAACATAGATGTATAATTCCAACAATAATTATCATTGTAGAGAAACACATAATTACAATTCTTGTATTATTTAAACAACATTGTCCTGAAATATAATTAGCACAACTAGTACCTAAAACATGAATACATAATCATACATATAGTAATCAAACCAAACACATGGTAGACATTTATCTCATATAAATAATCCACCAAGTACATGTAGACCTCCTACTTTCCTCCTAGTCTTAGACTCTGCTGCTTATAACTCAGCAAAAGGTCACCCCCGCGCTCGGGCTTAAACTCCACCTGGAAAATGAAATCCTATTGTAATGTCTCTCAGTAGTAGCAATATTTCCAATTTAGGTGCCAAGTTTAAAAACCAGCCAATAGTCTCTCATTCCCCACATGCATGTCCCACCTTAGGAAGTGTGCCCCTTCTTTGCTCAACAGTCCTTTGACTGCCCAACTTCCCTTCCATGGATTCAATAATAGGTCGTACATGAATAAGAATGGCAGCCATCCATGTATCAATATGTTGTTCAACAACTACAAGATCAATATGGCATCCGTCCATGTATCAATATGTTGGATCGATGCTAGATGTATATGATTGTGATTTTTTTTTTTTATTGTTCTTAACCAATTATGATAATTTGAATTATAAAAAGTTGTTAGTAAGTTGATGTTAAACACTAATTTGAATTACAAAAATTTGTTAGCAAGTTGATGTTAAACACTAATTTGAATTATAAAAAGTTGTTAGTAAGTTGATATTAAACACAAGCACAAATAGGAACACAAAAATGTTAAAAAACCATTATAAATAAGCTAGTTTTGTTTCATCCCTAATCCAAAATACATCACACATCACGACTTTTTGGACTAGATTCTATGAGTATAAAATATGAAAGGAAGTGGTTGATAATGACTATTCTTGATAACAAGACTCAAAATCATTCAGAGTCTTTCATAAATTGTGAAAGAGAATTCGAATTTTCGAGTCTTTCATACGATTAAATTTTGGAGTCCAAGGCTGCACAAATATTGGGTACAATTCCTCCCATGTATTCAATTATTCTAGTTCGTTTTAAATTATGAACAATCCTCAAATTTTCATCTCTATGAGGACAATCCCAGTACATGTGGTCTACATTACAACAAAAACACTTCATTGGTTGCTACCTTGGTCTTTGTCCCATGGTTTCAGTCATCCTGGGCTCCTTAGCATTTGGTTGTCTTTGAGTGTTATTTCTAAAAAATGTTGATTTGCTTCCCTTCTTCCTCTGTTCCATCTTACTTCTTCTCTTGTCTTCCCAAGTCTTTTGGAAATCCAGTCTTCCTCTATACTGATCATAGAGATATTGATATCTTCTTATGGTCTCTTCTAGTGTCTTGGGATCATCATACTATAGCTTAACTCTAATAAATTATGGAAGCCCACTCGAGTACCTTTGAATCTTCAGCTATTCATCCTTTTGCAAAAGGAACATATTTCAACAACTTTAAAAATATCAGGTTTCATAGTCATCTATGGTCATACTTGCAAGCTTGAGTTCAAAGAAGTCCTTCATTTTCCTATCACATTAGTGTTTGGTTAAATATGTATTTTCAAAAAATCTATTGAACTCCCTCCAAGCAAACTTCTTCCCATCAATGTGTTTCACTTGTACAAATTGATCCCACCACAATGATTTTTTTCCTTTAAGATGGTAAATTTCTATTCTCCCTTCTGCCTGAGAGGAATAATTATGTAGCTGGAAGTATTTTCTCATACTCAACAACTAGGTCTTTGCATTTCCATTCTTTTTATGCTCACCATCAAAAGTTGGAGGCTTAATCTTATTCATCTCTCCCTGTAGCTCATCTAACCCATATATCTTCTTATGCTTTCTGACAAGGGACAGACTTGAGCTACTGCGTGCCCTCCTAGGTGAATGTTTAGGTGAGTGTTGATGGTGGCTATCATCACTCCTTGTCTCACTTCTTTTGTCACGATACTTACGACCCTTTGACTTGCTAGACTATGACTATTTATCCATTTTCTTCTCTATTCTATCCTGGATTTATAATAGCTTGATGTTTAAATCATCTTGTTATTCCATGGATTTCCTAAGCCTCTGATTATTTTCTTTATAAATTCAGACATCTTTTTGCAGATTATTGATAGTTTCCACCAATTTTATTCTTTCATCTTTACCTTCGTCATGTCCATTGGATTTAGTTCTTTCATTTCTCATGTTCACCCACTGTCCCTTTATTTTCTCTTCATGGTTGGAAATCCTCTTTGTATATTCCCTGTCTGTCATGACTTTGGTCTATGTTTTGGTCTATATACTCTTAATTATGTAAAAGGTGCAGGTGGAAAAAGATATTAGAAAGAAAATAATATGACAATTTTTTAAATACCAACTCATCTTGACATTAATACATTAGTTTGAAACTGATCTCTGGCTCATTCAGGCCTAGTGTTGAAATTGAAGCTCTAATACCACTTTGTAACATCACCTAACTCCTGAAGTTCCCTTTTAAGGTATGGGGTATTACAATTTTACTTTTTCTCAATAATCTCAATACCTCTTCTTGAGGGAACCATTGTCTTCTTCTCTTCAATAGCCTTCCAATGACTATCACCCTGCTCCAAAATGAGCTTTTGATCAAAATTTATGGCCTTCCATAGTTCTTGTCCCTCATTGGCCAAGTGCCATCTCACTACCATGTGGAATCCATGTGGCTTCCTATCCCATGTTTCATCCAATGTCACACCTACCAATAAACTCTTTCAGGTCTCTAGATCAACGATTTTAATCTAATATTATGTCCTTGTCATTGTCACGATGTTACTCTCATGGAACATCAACACCCCAACACTAAAAAATCTGATGACACTATATCAAGAATTCTCCAAATCCAATGCTCCCATGACTAAGCATCCCACGACTTTGGTTGTGTTGGCTATTGCAATGAGCATTGGGTTTATTGTCAACACCTTAATTGAAATTTTTGAAGATGATCCATTAATTGGACCATCCTAGATCCAACAGTCCTCACACCGATCATCTACCGACAGTAAGTGAGTCAATGACTCTGACTTGGATCAAATGTAACTCTTCTCCCACATGACATTCCTCGAACCAATAATCTAATGGATTTTCTTGAGTCAATAGTTATTTTGTGTGCGTCGGTTACCACTCATCCCTATTTCTCTTCTAGAACAGATGGGCAAGGCCCACTACAGATCGACAATTGAGTTTGAATTGCTACCTTGTGTCGACCAATGGTCCATATCCCCTCATCACATCCTCGATGACATAGAAGACTCTCAATATGTCTCCGAACTATATCATGATCGATGTTCTTTGGTTAATGCCCAACTTGCCATCCTACTACCCCTAACGACGATTCCTTCGACGTCAATTGTCCAGATTCACTGGCCTGTAGATCCAAAAACTAGAAATAAAATTAAGGTCCACAAGACCTCCTCACCCAATGGAACACATTTTTTTATTGTCATCCAATAATTTAGTGACACCTATCATTAATCTATACCTTTGGGTTGTTGAGTTGGAAAACCACATCATCAAGACGTCATGTCTTTCGTTTACTTGCTAAAATGGACCCTAAGGTGATCTACGACTGAGATTAATTATCACCTATCAATATATCAACGAAACTCATTGTTTCACTGACTACTTTATTTTTGTTATAATTTTTTTCCAAAACACATCCTTGCCATCCCTTAAAACTTCGACGAACTAGCCATATCTCTCAGCCTGCTAGTCTGACTATTATTATTTAGGGACCCATTCTGAGACTTAATCTGATGTGGAATCATACTCGGTCCTTTCTACATATTAGAGGATGACATGTGTCATCCTTCGAACATGCTGGCACTTCCACAACCCACCACCTATCATGACACGTGGCATCCATGACGCGTTGTGGACCATCCCTCAAGGTGTCAAATCGCCATGACAAGTGGCTTGGTCATTACTTGACATGTGGATATCCCATGCAGTTTGACGGGGCATACACATCATCACTAAATACTTGGTTCATCCATCAAGGTGTTAACAACTTTACACTATACATTGGTTCTGTGATGCCACTCCCCCTTTCCATTACTCACCATAGAAACTGGTAGCATCCACAATGACTCGATGATTGAGACTTGATATTACCCATACATTGATTAATGATCTAGATGTCCTCTCAGAGTTCCTCCATTGATGACATATCAATGGTCAATATATTCTTTTGGAGTTCCTCCTTCAAAGTTTTTTCTACGACTGCATGAGAGTTTCCTTTGAAAGTCTCTTTCAAAGAAACTATTTTCACTAGACTTCACTTCAATATATTGGTAACTAGATCTAACAGTTGTAATCCAATACCTCCATGGTTTGATGGATCGATGACTCTAGGCAATTCAGAGTCTTATCCAGGCCTAAACATGGACTAATCTGATGGACCCTCTATGATCAATGGTCACGATCTCTCTGATTATTCTCCGATGGATCGACAACTATGGTTAGTTTAGAGTTTCATCCCAGCCTAACCATGGAATTCTCTCATAAACCCTCTACGATCAATGGTCAATATCTCTCTAATAGTTCTCCGATGGATCCATGGTTGACAATGGTATTGATCCTCAACAAGCCCCCAAACATGAGGAACCCTAACCAACGACCAATATTGTTTTGTTGTGCCGAAACCAATGACTGTGATTCTTTTTGGGGAAAATACACAAGATATCACACTTTTAACAGTCCACTTCAGAACTTAGCCAAATTTGGGTCTTCCTTAGATAATTTCTAAGCATTACCAGGCCTTCAAGATTGTCTGCAATCCTTCTCTAATGACTAATTATTTTCCCATCACCATGTAGGTAGAGAATCATGCCTTGCACACTGTCCATACATTGAGAAGGGCATTTTAAACTCGTGTAGGTTAAGCTACACTAGTTTTTAGCTAAGGATATATATATATATATATATATATATATATATATATATATATATATATATATATATATATATATATATATATATATATATATATAAAGTTCAAAATTTTCATTTCAAGTATAAATTCCTACGATATCAATTCTATTCCTTTAAATGTACTTCCTATGTATGATAACTATGATGAATAACTACCAGATATGCAAGCAACATATTCAAGAAAGCCATACCAAAGATGTATAATTCCAACAACAATTATCATGGCATAGAAATACATAATTACAATTTATGTACAATTTAAAGAGTAGTGTACTCAAATATAATTAGCGCATCTCGTACCCAACACAATAATATGTAATCATACATATAGTAATTAAAACAAACACATGGTAACACTTATTTGGTATAAATTAGCTGTAACTACGTAGACTGACTTTCCTCCCAACCTTAGAATCGCTGCCTCAAATCAACAACGGGTCACCCGAGGATGGAGGTTAAGCTCCAGGAAGATGCTATCCGGTGGAGTCTCTCTGCAAACATATTTCTGAATTCAGTTATGAGTTTAATGGCCAACTTACAATCTCTCATTCCCCGGCCATGTCCCACCCAGGGAAGTGTACCCCTTCTCTTCTCAACATTCCTTTGGCCCTTGCTTCCTTCCGTAATCATACATATAGTAATTAAAACAAACACATGGTAACACTTATTTGGTATAAATTAGCCAGCAACTACATGTAGACACCCGACTTTCCTCCCAACCTTAGAATCTGCTACTTATAAATCAACAACAGGTCACCCCCGAGATGGGGCTTAAACTCCACTTGGGAAAGGAAATGCTATCCAGGTAAGGTCTCTCTGCAAAAAACATATTTCCAATTCAGGTGCCAAGTTTAATGGCCAACTTACAATCTCTCATTCCCCACATGCATGTCCCACCCTGGGAAGTGTACCCCTTCTCTTCTCAACATTCCTTTGACTGCCCCACTTCCCTTCCACGACTTCAACAACATGCCGAACATGAATTCTCAGAGCCTTGTGGATGCAGCTTTGCACCTTCGAAATCAAATTCCTGACAATTCTCTCACCTGGAGATAATTCCCATGAGCTTGACAACTCGCTTCTTCAACAAAAAATCTCTCACTTGGGGAGAATGCACATGGACCTGACAACCTACTTCTTCAACAACACTTCTCTCACCTGGAGAGAAATGCACACGAGCCTGACAACCCGCTTCATCAAATTAATTCCTAGCAAATCCCGCTTCAAGCATCCTCAAGGAAAAATGGAGATGGAAACAAGTACGTACAACATCATTATAGAGATGGTATGAATGATGGAGAGCAAGACCTCCATGATTGAATGATTGAATGGAAAATTTACCCAAATGCAATATTATTTTCCTATTTCATTTGTATTCACTTGATTTGAAACCTGTCATCCCCTGAACTCTCTTCTGAACCTACCCGGGGATTCATTTTCCCCCTTTGGAGTCTTAGGATAAATTGGTATATCCCATAAAGTGACTTTAGGAAATACTTAATAATGTTTCCCTTGGCTTAAGCTCCTATGCTTTAGCTCTCTTCCTATACCCTTAGTCCCCTTTCCCATCTAGTGGAGTTTATCCCCCCATACTCTTTCTGTCAAGATGGTCTACAACAATGATGTTTTTTCATTAACTCAGAGTGAAATTACATAATAGAAAATAGGCTCACTACCCCAAAATGTTCCTAGCTCACCAACCTATGTGCACAACTATAATTACATTTCAATTGGGGTCTGTTCTCGGGGTATTACAATATCAATTGATTAATACCAATGCTTTGATGAGTAGATTGATGTTGAAGAAACTGGATGATGATGGAGAAATCTCCAACCCCTCTTTGTTTTTTAACCATTGAAACTAATATAATAGTACTCCTTGATGCAATGCTAAGTTCTGTACCTGATGATTTATGGTAGTGGCCAATCACTAATAAAACTCAATTTATACATTTCCTTTAGGATACAATAGGATCTCCCTTGCATGTGCCACACATTACTATGAAGTTGGTGTTATAGTGGGTGCTTTTGTGAATATTGGGCCATATGCATGAGAAGGGCCTACACGCTTTGAAAAAATAAAATCTTCTAAATTGATTGAATGATTGTGCTCTTGAATTTTAATTTTGCAAGCATTGCATATATGGAAAACATAGTTGTGTTTTTTAGGTCGTTGCACTTAATTCATTATGAGATATTTTGTCTAGTTAAAGTTCCTATTATTTCTAAGGCCATGTGTTATTTTTCATTCATTGATTATTATTCTAAAAGTGCACCAATATATTTTATTAGAACTAAGTAAGAGGTTTTTTAGTAGGAATATTAAGGTGTTGAGGATTAGTAATGGCACAAAGGTTTGTTATGTAGAGTTTGATTAATTTTGTAAGTTGAGTGACATTGAAAGACATAATACAAATTCATATACCCGTCAACAAAATTCAGTTGCACAATGGATGAATAAAACATTGACGGGGAGAGCTAGGAGTATGCTTAGTTGATTCATCTTAGGGAAGAACTTTTTGACAAAAGTGGTTACTATTGTATGTCACTTAATTATCATTCCCACCACATTATCTATTGTTGATTAGAACTCTATGGAGGTTTTGATGGTTAAGAATCCCTAAATTAAACATCTTTGAGTTTTTTGTTGTGAGAAATATGCTCATGTTCCTAAGTAGAAGCGGTCACAGATGGATAACATGGGTATTAAATGTATCTTCATCAGCTATGATATTGGTGTCAAAAGATACATGATTTGGGATCTTGTTCCAACCACCTATTGCTAGTCTAGGTCTAGGCGCATCATCTTTTGCAATAGGATTTGAGGTTATTTCTTTTAGAGTACAAAACTTAAAGAAATCTTTGCATCTCAGAGGATTTGATGCCTCTGGATGCATGATAGATTCAAAGTTAAGATGGATATACATTGGTTCTACTTGATATGGTGTACAACACTTTCTTCCACGTCTGCAAAGATTTCCAAAGCTTCTCCCAATATAATTATTTGTCATACATAATAACCCCATCATTCAAGATCCTAAGACCTTACTAGGTTCTACCTATTACTACTTGTATAATTATTACTTGTATACTTATGCACTTCCTAAATTCAAATACCTAGTCTTTTCCTCATATAAGTTCATTTTATGTCAATAAAATAAAATAAAGGAGAAGAAAAAACCAAACACAAATAAAAACACAAAAATGTTAAACAACCATTATAAATAAACTAGTTCCGTTTCATCCCTAATCCAAAAGACACCATGACTTTTTGGACTAGATTCTGTTGGACTAAATATGTCCAACATGTCATGGAAACCGCTCATTTGATGATAAATAACCTCTGCAATGGCAGTGATGGTCTATTGTCACTGCAATGTAGAAACCATTCTGTTACCCACTATGTCGTTACACTTTACCCTCAACTCTTTTCTGCTGAGCTGAATTCTGGGTATAAATTGTACAACAGGTTCCTCATTGAATTTCTGAGTAAATGCTTTGAGAGACTGTGCTGTGCTGAGATGTGATGCGTGCAGTATGTTCTTTGTATTATATCATGTGGGATTTGTATTTTTTTTTAATGAGATTATTATATATCATGTTTTTACTATGTTTGAACATGCTTTTCATTAATACATATCATGGGTTTTAGGTTTATTATTTGGTAGATTTCAATAATATCAATTTTATATTTGAACACTTAAAAACTATTTAACAAGGAACTAGATAGATTTTCATGGTAGATATAGATGAGTGATAGTGTATTTTTATTTAGATTTTTGATATGTTTTATTGAGCTGGGTGGTTGTGCATGTTAGTTCATTTGTTGGATAGGTAGTAGATGTACATGATTTTGAAGTTCATTTTTTTTAAACATTTATGGTTATTTTGTATTATAAAAAATTGTGACTAAGTTGATGTTGTAATACAAGTTTAAAAAAGAAAAATTATAGCCAAAGTTCAAAAGTAGATTCACTTCTATATTAGAAAAGATAATAACTATCTAACAAGGATTTAGAAAGATTGTCATGGTAGGTGTATTACCCAATAAACTCTCCCAATAAACTTTCCAAAAATTAATAAGACTATATAGTACATACATACAAAAAGAAAACGCTTAAAAGGTGGCCTCTAAAGAGCTCCATTTGGAAGTTTGAATTGTTTATTAGTTTCTTCCTTAATCTTAACCATACATGAAAGTATCACTTCATATCTGGCTCTAGATTCCTATTCTTTTGAGTTTGCATGAGGGTTTTAATTTATTTTCTTATTTCTTGAAGTTGTTGAATTTCCACCTTATTTTACACCACAAACCTATCCTTCTCCTAAGCCTCCATCAATAATATTACTTACCATATTCCATGCTAGTAACTCCATTATAGGGTCAATGTAGTTATGTCCTTCTATTCCTTTGATATTCATTTTTCTAAATGCTACATTTACCTCTTAATCTCATTTAAATCACACATATAACCCATTATTGACTTATGCATTGTACCATGATAACCTTTGCAAAGCCAAAATAATGAGGGTCTTATCCATGACACCTTCAAATTATACCATGCACATGGTATCACATTTTTTTTAATAAGATTATTATATTCTTTTTAATTTTTAACTTTAATACATATCATGTTTTTACGAGGTTTGAAAATGCTTTTCATTAATGAAAAACTAGGTTTTTTTGTGAAGATTGGGCCATATAGGTGAGAAGGGCCTATGAGCTTTGAAAAAATAAAATTGTGTGGATAAATCGAATGATTGTGCTCTTGAATTTTATTTTTTCAAGCATTGCATATATGGAAAATAGACCAATATTTAATTTTATTCTAGTTCTTACAAAAATTCTATGTTGTTGCACTTAATTCATTATGATGTATTCGATGTTCCTTCTATTTATATATCTCTTTATTATTTTTCATTCATGGTGATTATTTTAAAAGGACATGTGTATATTTTATTAGAACTAAGTATGAGGTTTTTAGTAGGAAGATTAAGGTGTTGAGGACTAGTAATGGAAGAGAGGTTTGTTATGTAGATTTTGATAAGTTTTGTAAGGAGAATAACATTGAAAGACATAATACAACTCCATGTAGTCATTAACATAATTTAGTGGTAGAATGAATGAATAGAACATTAAGGGAGAAAGCTAGGAGTATGCTTAGTCAATTTATCCTAGAGAATAATTTTTCAACATAAGTGGATATTTTTGTATGTCACTTAATTAATAGGTCTCCCAAACTAGTTCTTATGGTTTAGAACCCTATGTAGGTTTGGATGGTTAAGAATCCTTCACTTCAACATCGTTGTGTTTTTGGTTGAGGTGTATGTTCATGTGCCTAAGTAGAAGCAATCACAGTTGGATAACAAGGTTGTGAAATGTATCTTCTTCAACTATGCTATTGGTGTGAAATGCTACAAGATTTAGGATCTTGTATTAGAATTGTTTTATATAGTAGGACTTTTAATTTCAAATAAGTTAAGCCTCCTCAGATAGTGGTGTAGTGAGAAAAGGATGCAGAGAAGTCAGTGGTTCAACTACCATCAAAGATCGAGAAAGTAAACTAGAAAATGAACAACAAGTTTATGATGGAACTAAGGACAAGGAGGGTTCAAATAGTTTCGAAGAGGAGGAAGAAAATCTATCTGAAACCTTAAAGACATTGAATTGGAAATACACAAAACCGGAAAGGTACAATTATAGTCTATCTCATTTCAAATGTATATTATCTTTAATTTCTAACACCAATGAATCTAGAACTATAAAGGAGGTAGTGGAGGTAGAGGATAAGGAATCCTATAGATTGACCATGGATGAAGAAATGGATGCACATAGAAATAATGATACATGGTACTTAGCTCAATTGCCTCATGGATGAAACCCCTTGCATGTAAATGGGTCTTCAAAAAGAAGATGGATTTAGATTAGAATGTTGAAAATAACAAGGAAAAGTTGGTTGTGAAAGGATATTCCTTGCAAAACCTACAAAGATATGATTGAATGGAAAATAAAAATTATCCGCATATACCATATGTTATAGTTTGTGATGTGGTTATCAAAATCCTTAATGTTTCATCTAGGGATGGAAAGCTTGAAGAAAAATAAACAAACCATTTGAAGGAGCTAATTGGAAGTTATCTCAATTAATTTCCAAAGCCAAAGCTTAATTGGATAAAAAATACATAATGGATTTTAATGCCTTATATGAGAATTCCTACATTTTAACTCTTGTCATTGTCCTCTCTTAATGAAGATGACTTTATGTTAAATAAGAGCATTGCTTTTTTACTATTTAAGTTTTTTAATATGGATTTTAATATATGATAACAACACATTTAATTAGAGCATCATATGAAAAAAGAAATATTTTAGATTGAAAATATAAATGTGTATTTGAGAATATATATTTTCATCATTTTTCGTAATTATGAAAATACTCTTAATATAGTGTATGTGTTTTGAAATACTTCTGAACCTTTTAAGTGTACATTCTACTCATATTCAAAGTTAATCAATTTATTCTCTCTATTTATGTATTTATTATTTTAGAATCTCTAATTTCAATTCTAGTATATGAAATCAGTTTTCCCCTGTAGGTTATGAAATTAACTTTTCCCTATAGGCTATGGAATTTTCATAAATTGTAAGGGGAAGGTAGTTCAATAACTAACTTCAATTCTAGTATATGAAATTAGCTTTCCGCTATAGGTTATGAAATTAGATCTTCCCTATAGGCTATGTAATTTTCATAAATTGTAAGGAGAAGGTAGTTCAATAAAAAAACTGAACCTTAAGAGGGTCAAATATAATATCAACCTTAGAGACAATGAATCCCAAGAGTTGGTTGACCTTAAGAAGGTCAAATATAATACCAACCTTAGAGACAATGAATCCCAAGAGTTGGATGACCTTAAGAAGTTCAAATATAATACCAACCTTACAGAAAATGAATCCCAAGAGTTGGTTGGAGGGCACGCAAAATGAATACTTAAGAAGGTTTAAGTGTATGATTTACTTATGACACCTAAGGAGCATGGTACTCAACCTTCATGTTAACATACTTCCACAACTTTAAGGGAAATTCCAGAACATGGGTTTTGATCCTGGGCACCTGAACATGGATAGACACTCATTGCCTTTGTTTCAAAGGAAGAAATCAAGCACTATCCTCAATTCAAAGTCATGGTAAAACCTTTCTAAGAATAGCACACCCAAGAATGAGATCATAGCACACCCAAGAAAGAGATCCTCATGGAATCATATGGCGATATTCTCATATGTCACGAGAATATCACGGGATACCATTTACATTGCAATTTTTTCTGTTCGCCACCATAAAACATGAATATTTTATAGTTTTGTTGTTTAATGTCGATTTTGCCAAGGTGTGGAATAGGGGATCTTGACGATGGGTCCGTGTATATAAAACAAAAGCAAAATGATGTGGAGGGGGATGATATAGTTTTTGTACATTAGGAACATTGTAATTGTTGAACAATATTGTTTTCTATTAATTGAAGAGAGATGATTTGATGTTTTGAGACCAATTCATGTGCATTATCCGTTTTTTATTTTATAGTTTCTCCTTAGCATGAATCCGGTTGGGAGAGCCCACCGAGCAATTTGATCAGGGTTGTGCTTTATTTCTATAGCATGATATTAGATAAGCATAACTTATTTATAGTTTATTTCTGTGTAATTGGTAAAATTATTTGTTGTATCTATAGTTCATTCATTTTGTAGCCTGCGTTGTATGTTAATACTCTCGTCCTTATAGATAAACTCCCCCATTAAAGGTGTTGGGGCTCATAAATGTCCTATTCTCATCCAGCTTTCCCTTCATCATTCTTCACATTTCATCGCCCCATTAACCTTTCACGATATCATTTCCATAAATATACTTGGGGTTCACCTTATTATTCTCCACTTTATTCATTTTAGTATTTAAAAGGAATTTGTGATTAAATGTTAGAAAATCAACATGTTTTCATATATATCTCAAATATGTGTGAGCTTTGTAATGTGTAGGAATATGTGAAGGATTAATTCAAAGGACTTCTTGAATACTTCCTCTACCATTTCAGTATTTGAGGAGATAATTCAAGCCCATTCCAAGGAGAAGATCATGGAGATTTGGTTGGAATATCTTATCTAAGATATATGAGAGATATGTGTGAGGATTTAAAGGGATTATATTTTGTAATAATGGGAAATAGGTTGAGAGAAT
>SNQJ01S0042519.1:8469-19003 GCA_010110895.2 Picea sitchensis
CATCACCTGTTACATTTGCTTCCTGATTTCTCTCCTGTTGTCCATCTCTTTGTTTCTTTGGAGCTCTACAGTCTTTCTTCAGATGTCCTTTCTTCCCACAATTCCAACACTCTATCTTTCCAAGTCTGGATTTGGATCTACCCTTCCTAGAATTTCTGCGGTTCCTTGAGCCCATTCCTCTATCCTTTTTTCTTCCCCTGTTCTCCATGTTCAATGCATTACATGATGTTTCACCTGTTCTTTTCCATCGCATTTCCTCACTAAGGATAACACCAACAACATCATCAAATTTTAAAGTATTTGAACTAGAGACAGAGTTACTTGCAGCCATGACCAAGCCATTCCATCTTTCTGGCAATGAGCACAAGATTAGAAGAGCCCTAACCTCATCATCAAAGTCCACTTTTACAAAACTTAGTTGATTAGTATTTGTATTAAATTCATTTAAATGATCTGCAATAGACCCACCTTCCGACATCTTCATATTAAATAATCTCTTCATTAGAAATACCTTATTGGACGCTAAGGGTTTTTCATACAATTTGGCCAATGCATCCATCAAACCCTTCATTGTCTTTTCTTTGCAAATATTGAAATCCACCGACGTTGCCAGGCTCAGCCATATCATTCCTAGAGCCTTTCTATCAAGAATCTCCCATTATTCATCCTACATGGCCATTGGCTTCTTTGCTACTCCACCAAATGGTAGGAATAGATCCTTTTGATATAAATAATCTTCCATCTGCATCTTCCATAACTGGTAGTTTTGGCCATTAAATTTCTCAACCCTAAACTTTCCATCTTCCAACATTGCTCCCACTCGAACCAGGAACCCTCTTTTCCTGCGAGTTACCTTTCGCTCTGATACCAATTGTTAGAAAAATAGGACCGCGGAGCAATAAAATAAAACAAATGCGGAAATAAAACACAGAAGATACACAATACAAGAGAGACACATATTTACGTGGTTCACCCAATGTGGGCTACGTCCACCAAAGAAATTGCCAGGTCCTTCCTTTATTATTATCTAGCAAATGAAGGGATACAACCTATAGCAAAACCCGTTGTAACTTCCTCTTCTTTCTCTCACAGTCTCCTCTCTCAGAATACAATATTCCCCAACCTCCATAGCCGCAATACATTTCCCTCATAAAAGAGCATTTCCTTCTAGGGAAAAAAACCCTAACATAATCTCTACTGTTAGATCTACGACCTTATAATGAATGGTCCAGATTTACAGTGAAATTACAATATACATTTACAAGGCAATTTTTCCTTCGGGGGCTTCGCCCCCGAACCCCCGCTTGCCCCCGAACCCAACAGAGGGGGTACCCCCCCTCTACACTCCCCCACATGGAAGAGTGTACATACTTTTGGGGTGTAAATATTTCATGGGGTATAAACATGGCTGAAAGCAAGGACCTCTGAATCAGGAAGATAATTAGGCTCCACAACCAACACTACTAACACCCTCTCTGACATTACCTCATCAATGGTGCTTCATGGGATCCCAACGTCCCTTCGACAATATTTTAACAACAACCTTCTATCATTTATCCTTTACGAGAGGTTGTATACCACTGGTAGTTGTCCTTTCCCAATATATCCAATCATTTCCTACACAAAGCATGCATTATCACATTCAAAGTTATTTTAGTTATCATATTAATTAAAATGCATGTATTTAAATCAGTAAAACATTTTCAGATATGCCCCAACATATCTATATTTATTATATCACATTACCCTCAAGTTTTGTGAGTGCAATCACAATCAAATTTTTAGTTGTCTCTACATTCATACTACTACCAACATTCTCATGCCAAAATTTTTTACTTGTATCAACATATCAGTTTCTCATCCCATTGAAACATAATAAACAACAAGAAAGGAGTCAAGGGACTCTTCCATTTTTCCAATATTTTCCTACACAGTCTGGAACTTTTCATTTCAAGTGAGTTATTTACAAGGCCTTACTTCCTTTACTTAATGTGGCTCAACCAAGCCTAATCATTTAAACATACTTTGTTTGTTTATTTTCCTTTTCTTTCATAGTTTTTTTTTTGGGGGGTTTATAACTCATTTAAGTAAATCATATTTATTTATTTGTTTTTCAGAGCGAGGAAAGTGTTTCTCCTTTCCTCCTCCTTTTCTTAAGCAATATTTCCCTCTTTCTATTTTCCTACTTTGTTCCTCAAGTAGTTTTCAGCCAAGTTTCATTTTGAATCCCCTGAATAATTCAACATTCCGCAACAACAACAATTTTCTCACAATTAAGAACTAGGGCATTATGCAGATTCACCAAAGAGAAAAAAATTAGGTTGTTCAACATTCATTTGCATCTCTTTTACTCATGCATGATACTTTAAAATGTAATCTAGGATTCTTGACTTTGTAGTCTATTGTCTAATTTTCCATCATTCATTAAGATTATGACTTTGTTCTCCTAATAGAGTTCTCACACAATTCTTCCACACAAAATTGTCTCATTATGCAACTTCCTTATTGCATATCCATCATTATCTAAGATGAAGTCAACCTCGAGTCAACTGAATTTTTGTAATTTCAAATTCTTACCCATTATTTCATACGGAATTATCAACACGCATTTCTATTATTCATGAATTTCTATTATTCATTCAAATTGTGCATCCACATATGTACATTTATTCTATTAATTGTCATTCACATTGTGTTGATTTGATCACATTCTTTATCATACAATGTGTGTGTGTGTGTGGTGTCCACCATAGGAACACTTTATAATTTCATTTACATATCTATCGAAAATCAATTTGTTCATGATTGTTCATGATCATTTAAATGCAATCTTTAAAAGGGTAATCATGTCACCTTTTATCAAAAAAACAAAGAATCGATGCTCATTTACTCTTTTATCAATTTATACTAGATTTTCCTTAGGAAATGGAATACATCCTCCTCAATTCATTATGAAAAACAAAATAGTCATGACTCTTCAAAGAAAATTTATTCATGCATCCATGGTATTCATTGAATCTTGGAAAGTGCAATTATTGCCTTACATTTCACTCATTCAGGCAGTCACATCGTGTCATTTGTATACATATACTCATACATCATGCATGTGCATCCGTTGGATATTTTATATCATTCAATCATATCTATTTGGTCTTAATATCGGTCTTCATACTGGGAAACCTTATAACGCATTCATTCCATGAACTCAAGAATATACTAACATAGATAAATATTCAACAAGCAAGTTCATTGCTTGCACCTTTTTCCATGTCATTCACACATGTTGGCACAAAATTGATTAGACCAGGGTCCTTCTCAGGTTACCAACAAAGGTACCGAGTAGTCTAGAGCACTCTAATTTTCTTCTCCTCCAAAGAGAATAAGTCTCACTTGAAGCGCAACCAAGATAGAAAGATAGGGAAGGGAAAGGAGAATACTTAGGTGGGTTCCCATAACCTTCAAGATTCACCATGATCTTGCGCAAGTTAGTCTAACTAAAGAACATATATAAACTCATTCATCATGGAAGTAAATATACTCAAGTTGCGAAAGCAGTTATACACAGAGATATCATATGGATCTCATCAAGCATAAATAAGTACTATAAAGATACAATTCATAAGCATAAACACAAAATGACACATTATATTTCAAAATTTTGGGTCCCTCTTTATATATTAGCATTAGAACCTCTCAGATACAATATCAGAGATATAAATTAGTACTTTGTACAAAATTATGGCTCGGGACTCATGTCACAGATCTCTATCTACCCTTTTTCCTAAAACTCTATACAAATTACAATTACAGAACCTTTTCTCAACTAAACCCAACAACAACATCTGAATAACAACAACAAAAACCAAACCTATCAACCATAGCCAACCCAACCCTTTTACAATAGTATTCATATCATATATATACTAAGTGGGATCTTCTGGCTTTGGGATTGCATGCTTTCTTGTTCTATTGTAACTGCTTTTGCCTTGCTGGCATTGCACTATCCCTTTCTGCAATCGATTTATGTTTCTTTACTTGCTCCATTGTCCAGATTCTTCTGTAGATTTTCACAACTAACCAAAAATAGAACTGTAGTCCTTCTTGTGCAGCTTCAAATCCAAAAACAAAGGGCCCAATAGGGTCCAACCACAAGCCTTGACTCACCCTCGAGTCAAGTACTTGGCTCTTTCGCGACTTCTAGGAGTAACTGTTTCTTTCCCTTGTCCTCATTCTCTGCTTTACTTTAATATTCTTCGTTCTCTTTCTCATTATTTGTCTCTTAAAACGAAGGGCCCAACTCTAGGACCAACTCTAAGGCCTGCTTCCTGACTTCCTGGAAACTCCCAATTTTATCCTGCCACTTCTTGGGAAGGAGTGAGGCTTCAACAAAAAACTGTTGAGTTGCATATGTGATACATATTTTGGGTTTGGATGCGACCGGAGAGTTCCATTCAGAGTCTATTGGAGAATATACATGATGCATTTGCATATACAATGTCTGAACGACAAGTCAAAATTTGTGAAAATCCTTCTTGGCTATGGATTGCGCTTCAAACAGAGCATTCAACTCATTATCCACTTGTTGAATTTGATTGAACTTCTCTTGTTGCTCCAATGGGTCCATGGTGACTGCAAATTCTTTTTTGAGAAACTGGATTCTAGCGTGCACCTCCTCAAGAGTTTGGTTGCACCTTTCCATAATTCCCATCCAGTCACTGACTTCACGGAATATCTTTGTGCACTCGGTTGTGGGCCTGTGTAGTGTTTCTCGAGCATTGTTTCCTTCCAACACTACTTTCTCCATATGCTCCTTCAAATTATGAGGTTCCTGCTATTCTTCTTGCTGACTCTACCGCAACTACACTTCCGTATTCTCTGTGCGAATGGCTAACTATGACCATGCTCCCTGGATTAATTTGATTTGATGCACAGGTTCTCCTGCAACACTGGATTCTGGCAATTGGGGTGTGAACTTCCTTATTTATGGAAAGGATTTAGCAGGCCTCTCCTGGACTCTTTCTATTTTCTTCTCTACCTAGATCTTGGAAATTTCTTCCTGTTTTTTGTGCACTCGAGAAAGGAGTGTTTCCTCCCTTGTGAAATCTGTATTCCTTTCTGCCTACTGGAGCCTCTACACTAGTTGATCAGTTGAGGCCCTAATCATTATGGCTAGATGCATTGCTGGCCACTGTGCAAGGTCAAATAAGGGGTGATGTCCCTAGGTGATCAGAGCTACAGTGGAAGTCCACTAGCCATTGAATTATCTGAAGGATTCTCCACCTCCTCCTCTCCTGTAGATGGTCCTGGCACAAGCCTCAATTATAATGTTGATGGCAGGAGTGTTAGAATTTATGTTCTGGCTAGGCAGAGTTGTAACAACTCTATGCATTGCTGAGGGTTTTGGAGGAATAGCTCCATCTGTTCCTATACTGAGGTTGCGATTTGTCCTGAAGTTGTCTCGGGTTCCTTCTGAATCTATGGTAGCTTCGCCTCTTTGAGGACCTTAGCTTCCGGGGTTGCGCTTCTAATAGAACCCTCAACCTTGGTCGTTGAGGATGTATGCTGAGGAATTAGGACTTGTGGATTTTGTCCTGCTTGCATCTTCGTTGAAGAAGGAGTGTCCTTAATCGACACAAAGGGTATGATCTGTTGGTCCTGGGCTTCAGGGTTTGGCCCAGTTAGTTGTAGCCTCTTTTTGGGTACTTCCAATTTGGACCAAGGAGTTATGGTCTCTACTCAGGTATCTCTGGGGGATCGAGCTGCATGGGTTCTGGATCACTCGTTTGGGATGGAGTGTTAGTTTTTGGAAATGGTGACTGGGGTTGTGGTGGTGATGGAGGTTTCTTAGTGATGATGGTGGTGGATGGAGTGGTGTCAGGATCAAGGTCGTCCTGGATATCTATAATGTGGGTTTCTCAAGCCATTGAGTGAGTGTGGGGAGCGGTGAATGAAATAGAATGGGGTTTCAGAACCTTTCTTGGGGAGATCCCCATCCTGGGTTTCTTGATCATTGGTTCTATAATGAATGTGGTGCTAAGGATTTCGTTGAAATACTTACCTGTCCACATATCCTTCTTTGGTAGTTGCAAGAAAATAGGTAGTGTTCTCTTTTTGCAATCCAGTGGCTGCGTCTCTTCCTCCTCGTCAGAGTCCATATGTTCTGGGGCCCAGGCCTGATATCGGTCCTACCCCTACTTTCTGACCCCTCTTCTTTAGCAGCTCCACAGGAAGACATAATGCATCCCCGACTTGAACTGTTTGTGTTTAACTCCATGCCACGACATAACCTTGTTTTCGAAGGCCTCCTCATCAAAATAGAATTGAAGCATGTGCGAATGGAAGTCCTCCTTTTTGGAATATCTTGGCCACACAAATCTATGGTGGTGGTTCATGCTAAATGCAATGTTCCACATGTTGCAGTTGAGAAATTCCTGCGAAATTCACAACCTCTATGTTGCATTGAGCAACGTATTATACCACTTGGAGAACATCATGTTGTTGAAGGTGGTGTTCTCTGAGTCTGACCTTGAGTTCCAAGGCTTGAACAGTTTTTCCAAGTGCCCTTTATTAACTGGAGACAATGGTCTTTTTGTGGGTGGCATCCACTTCAACATTGTGAACGCAAGCAATAAGTAGCCATAGGTGAAAGTACCACCCTTGTCCTGTTCTTCCTCGTAGGCCACCAAGAGATCCTCTAGTAGATAGTTGCACCATTTGAAGACAATGCCATTGGCGCAAGAGTCTTCCACTGATAGAGAATCCAATGTGCATTCTCCTTTATAGTAAGACCTCATGACCTTGCTAGCAATTATACAACAACTGGTCCTGACCGTCTCGTGTAGTATGGGGTCGATATTGGTTGTGCCCCCCCCCTCTGTGTATGAAACCTCTCATATATACTGGGCTCTTCCTTCTTCTTTCCATGCTTACTGGGACCTTGGAAACCTTTGGACATGTCTTCACCCTTGAGGGACAGTCCAGTAAGTTGGTGGATGTCTTCTGCGTGAATTGAGTATCTCCTATCCAACTAGATACTTATTTAGTGTACCCTGTTGATGAGAAATTTGGTACACCTCGCAACTTCCCCAATGGTGTCGAAAACTGGAAAATCCCTGAGGTTCATGATGGTAGATTTGAAAATATTTATAAACTCGGGATTTGGCACAAAATGCATGCCTCCCAACTCGTCTGGAGCGACACTCTAGAAGACATATATATTCATCTGTGAGAATAGAACCTGGTCTTTCAATTCAAGGTTGAGGAGCTTGAATTTCTTGACCTTCCCCTTAAGATCCCCCATGATCTCGAGCCGGGGGTCACAGGGCTCATCTAGTACTGCATCCTTCAAAACGACGCTTCTTCTACCTATAGATTTGTTGGCAGCCAATCATTTTTTTAATTGCTCTTAAAAAAACGCTTCCTACACCCCTTGTCCCGTTAATGACAAATCATCGTCGCATTGTGCTTCTAGACATTTTTCTCATTTTTTGCGACAATTGCAATTTGGTCTCGATTTGATTTTCACAACTGTAAGTGTGAAAATACCTCTTTCATCGTTTGGACTGTAGTCGTCTTTTATCGATTTCTCCAAAAGTCRCTTGACCATTGGTTTATCACATGACTGCTAAAGGTTTTCTCGAACTTATGTCCTTGAGCATACTCTTACCTTGATTGCGCATTTGGATATGTTTGATTGCTAAGCCTTTGGGCGTTAAAATTTATTGGTTTTATTTTGATCTTATAAAAGTTATGATGGATTTGGTCTTATTGCTTTGATTCTTGTTGCTATGGGATTTTCACTCAGTTATTATGTGAGGAATTTTGGATCATAATGTTCTAAAAAACTTTGGAATAAAAACATTTGAATGTGCAACGAATACATTGGTAAGTTTATGAAGTCAATTCAAGAAATAACAATGGTTTGAAGGCGCATTGGTTAATCGTATTGGACTTTAAATTTTACAAATCGTTGCTTGGTATATTGTTTGGTAAGTTGATATTACATTGACTGATTCATAGTTTCAAATGATGTATTGGCATCGATTAATTTTAAACCTTGGTGTAAAACGATTGATTGACACGATGGATGTTGGATATGGTGTTGGATTGAACTGTACACTTGGCATGAGTATAATGCATGGTATTGGTTCTGCTCCGGGTGATTGTCACGTTAATATGATTACACACCTATTTGTTGGCCGATATGCGTGGTATAAACGATTATGATTTTAATAACACTGTACTCAGTCATCAATACAGTGCGTGGCGGTGGTAATCCCACCACCTTCGCACGCATGCAATTAATTCCGGTCTCTTCGAGCATAGAAGCTGTCAAACCTTATCGTTTTCAACTTTGTGCATTGTTTCATTCAGTTTGACCCCTACCATATACAGAGGTTATGGCTCCTGTCGTAAGGGCCGAGCCCAATAGGTGCCAAACACTGTTGACATTTAGTGGTGCATGTAGCGACCTGGAACAACACGGGTGGCTCGCTTTCATAAGGAAATTCGATGGCTATGACCTCACTGTGGCTCAACAATTTGCATTATCATTCGATGGCTACCGAGCCAAAGTTGGAGATGTCCAACTCGAAATTAATGAAGAATTTCTCAGCCTGGAAACCAGCTTGTCTGCCAAAGGACAAAAATGGTCGAAAAGTTGCAAGGTAGATGATGTCCCATGGATATTACTATTCCAATCTCGCACAGTGAACTCATGCGACAGAGGGTTACCTGCAAAGATGTTGAAACCCCGCTGGTATGATCTCTTGATGATTATAAAGCGTTTCGTTACTTGTGAAGGCAGGTATGGGTTTATTTTCTTATTCCACCTGCGTTTATTAATGGTTTTCATGAGTTTTGAACTAAGTATGCCTCACTATCTGCACCGAAGTTTGTTCAAAATGGCTAGACGATACAAGCGTAGCTAGGCTGACACTTGCCTCTTCCATGTTGGGTTGATCAAAATGGTTTTGGTTTACGAATTAGGGTTACGTCGTGATTCTTGGCATGATTTTCTCAGCCATAATGGTTTTAGAGAGTCTAACCCTCCACAGGTAGATAATCCCATGGTGACCGAGAGCAAACCTACCCCTGTGCCTTATGATGTTTTATTACCTAGACCGAAACCCGAGTCATCTACGAGTTTGCCTGAGGCTGTGCCAAAACAGACCAAAGTTGCTAAAGCTACAAACCAAAAGACTAGAGCGAAGACTGGTGTTAATACTCGAGGCAAGAAAAATGCAAGATTGATCTCTCGCTTGGCGAGGAATAAATCTAAGCTTCCTGCCAAAACAGAGCCTATCGTGGTTAGCGAGGACTCTGATTCAGACATTGAACGATTTCTCACCGAAGAATATCCTTACTCCGACGGATTATGTGGCAAACCTCCTCACGATTTCGTTAGGAAATTACCTCCTTGTCTGCGGGATAACCCTGACTTTCCTGGTATTGAGCCTCTACATGAAACCCTCGGGGAATCATCAAAAACCCCTTCTGTTCAACCTGTTGTTGCACCTTGCGATCAATGTGGGTTATGGGTGGAAAGATATTACTTGGATGTACCTATGTTGCAATATAGGATCTACGATTTGGAAAACCAAGTGGCAAAGCTCACTGGTCAGAATGCAAAGGTGAAACCCTCCGATAAGAAGAAACGAACCACGGGTTCAGTCCTCTTCAAAATCGTCGAGTCTGCCACTGCAATTATCAATTCAAAATTGACATAAGGCCCAGCAGCTGTGATGGTATATTTTTCTCATTTATATTACTTTCTTTGTACATATTTCGCCTGCTCTGTTACATAAGCATGCTTTGCTATATATAATGTTTGTTTTATTTTTTTGGTTATCGTTTTAGAATTCAATTGGATTTGGTTTTGATTCGATAGATCATCAAATAGATATGATTGTTCAAAATTAGCTCGATGTTCTGTTGATAATACAAGCTGTTAATATTTTTAAAAATAGTCTGTTGATTGGTATCCCGAATTTTGAATACAGTCAATGGTATAATTCGAATTGGTTATGATATGAGTATTATTGATAAATGGGTTAACTGTTTCGATTTCCTTCGACCAAATTTCATATTTCTTTGTTGATACATAACCGAATCGCAACTGATTTGATTCTCATTCATTGCAACTTGTTCGAATTGGATTCTGATTAAGGTTACGATGTTGTTTCTATTATTAACTCCGTGAAGATTGGTGTGGATAATTACTCGGTTCATGAATCTGTAGATTTTATCATGCATGTTTTATCATGACCATTTTTGGCTATTGATTAAAGGATTTGGATCCTATGCAAACCGATAATGATTGTTTTGTATCTCACACGATTTGGTTTACCATTGATTGCATCCATGGAACAGTCTTGTTAAGATTTGATTTTATTTTATGATGATTGGGAAAACAGAGTATTCCCACTCTGTCCCGATTGTATTATGTTCGATTTTGTTTGATTGAAAGGATTATTTTTTTTAAATCATTAGTAATTTGTGATGATTGGATTCGATTTGATTTTGATTATATATC
>SNQJ01S0042519.1:30944-59026 GCA_010110895.2 Picea sitchensis
CTTTCAAAGAGATAAAGAACATAACAGTTGTTGATTCATTTTATGAATTATAGCTTTGTCTTCTTCATTAATTGAGTTCTTATATATGAGTTTGCTGCATAATAGGTTTCCCTTATTGCAGGAATTCGTAATCAGAAAACTGTTATGATTTCTTTTATGTCTTGTTTGTCCTGTAACATACTTCAAGAAGCAGCATAGCTGATCATTTTCGAGAAGCTTAAGGACTAAATGGTGTGAATTTCTTCCTCCAACCAGCTTAAGAAGACATCTTACACAGGGCAGACTTGGAGCGTTTCCAGGTCAATTAGTTAGATGTTTACTATTTACGTTAAGTAGTTTAATACAAATGATAGTTAAGTTAGATTTATATTACATTGTTTAATTTCGGTAATATATATTAGATTGTTTAATTTCAGTTAGCTTTCTTTCTTTTTCATAAATACAAAAAATCAAAAAAGAGACCTTTGGCTGTCTCAGGGCAGCGATCACATGAGTTTTGCAGGTTTTAATCAAATCTGTAATGTGTCCATATTGTACATTTGTGAATAAGGAATATCATAGCTGATAATTAGGTAGTTGATTTGAGTTATTATAATCATAGTTAGCCTCTTGTATATATAGTAGTTAGTACATTATAGTTAGAATAGTGTAGTTAGTTTAGTTTGTTTTATTAGTTTCTAGTTTCCTTTATTTAGTTTAGTTCTTTTTCTTTGTTTTATTAGTTTCTAGTTTCCTTTAGATTTCTTAGCTCAAATCATTTCTCTCTTTGGTTTTCCTAGAAGACCTTAGGGCAGCCAACGGAGCCGTTAAACTCGTCAGGGTGGTCCATTCCAAACGGCTTGGGTTATTTAGACAACCCCGGATCGGTTCCACTCTCCCAGTTGACGAACGGTCAATTTCGCCCGTCAACAAGATCTTAGCATTGTGAGTCTAAACTATCAGTAAATTCCACAGGAGAAACATGGATTGGGGATCACGACTGAGGGCCGAGCGATTACACAGACTTTCTCACGCTTCAGAATTCACAAATTGTTAAGTTCTATCTGAGAAAAAATGCGTCCTACGCCGAGTTCTCGGAGCCTTATACTCGGGATTAGCTGGAAAGTTCTGTAATAACTGTTATTTATCATTACCCTATAGACGCAACTTAGATCTTAGTTGTCCGACGAGACTGGTTAACGGGGTAAATATATTGGGTGATCTCAGAATTTACTATGCAAGTTGGTCAGGGACGTGGCCAATTCCAAACATTACCATTTAACAGGTGAGAATCCTGGCACGAATACTGACAACATATTAACGTATCGTAGCTTTATGTTTTAACATAATTTGAACGGGTTACTATAGCAGTAATAAATGCTATGAATGGACTAGGTTCGTGTGGCACATGGACTCAGATTTCATCTGGATTCTCTCTTCCTCCGACCACAAAGGGGTCCCCTTCATATTAATGACTGTCATTAATAGTTTCTTGACACTTCTGATCCTACACTGCTGAGTAAGAAGTTTTGCATCAAAACAACACTTAAACATAAAAAATCAACCACCTATCACGGCGCAACAATGTACTCTTCAAATTTATTAATTGAATTCACAGAAATTCGAAAAAAAAAACTCAAACATAACTACTATACATGCTCCTTCGGACTAGAGAAAGAGTCCTTCAGCTCAATTCTGAGACATATAGGGTTTCAGTAGAGCGTCATTTACCCATCCTATCCACAACATACCATCTAGGTGCGCAAGTCTAACTGCTCCAGAAGGTTGGATCTCCACAACTACAAATGGTCCCAACCAATGCATGTGCAACTTTCCTGGATATTTCTGGTATCGACTGTCATAAATTAGGACCTCGTCTTCTTGAGAAAATACTCTGGTATTAATGTGTTTGTCATGCCAATATTTCTGCCTTGATTTCTCAACTGACTGATGGAAGTCTGCTAAAAACCTGGTCTCTTCAAGTTCTTGTAATTCTATGAGCCTCTGCGCAATAGATTCATCCTCCAACATGTGTGTAATATGTGAAATATATAAAATCAAAGTAATGAATTATGTAGGTACCACAACCTCTTTCCCATAGACTAGATGAAATGGGGTGTACCTGTGTAGTTTCTTTGTGGTTTTCTTGTAATCTCGTAACACTACTGGGACTATGTCATCCCAATCCTCCATGTTTGCACAAAAAACCTTCGTTAATCCTCTCTCCAGGATCTTGTTAAATGCTTCCATTGTTCCATTGGCTTGCGGATGGTAGGGACTACTTTTATGATGTTGGATCAAGAACTCTATTGTAAGATTTTCTATTGTACTATTGATATAATGACCTCCTTAATCAGTGGTCAGAATCCTAGGACATCAAAATCGAGTGATAATATTTCCAAGAATGAACCTAGCAATAGTATCAGTCGAACAATCCTAGAAAACTTCTACCTCATCCCAACGTGTAAGGTAATCATTTGCAATAATAAAATACCTAGCCTTTGAATGCTTAGTTGTGGGGTTGATTGGTCCAATGATGTCAACCACCCATTTCTCAAATTCTTGTAGAGATCGAATTGGCTGAAGAGGCAATTCATCTCATTGTGATGTCTTACCCAGTCTTTGACAAACATCATAAGATCTAGCATATGCCTTTGCATACTTGAAGAGAGTGGCCCACCATAGTCTATCTTGGAGGACTTTCTATGCAATTGCCTTTCCTCCAACATGACCTCCCACAACTCCACCATGGCACTCCCACAATATGTCTTGTCTTTCATGATCTAAGACACATCTCTTGAGGATACTATCTAGTTCCAACATATACAATTCCCCGCAATCAATTGATATTCCACTGCTCTAACCACCATATGAAGGTTCTAAGTTGCGGAGTATGTTTATGGGTAGGCCCCTGTACTTAAGAAGACTTCTATGTCTTCCAGGTATTCTGGTATGGCCTCAACCCGGAACAGGTCTGCATATGGGAGTTGATCATCAACTGCTCCGCCACTTTCTCCTAACTCTAATCTAGACATGTGATCAGGCCTCACATTGCATATTCCAGTCTTAATGATCACTTCAAATGAAAATTCCTGAAATTTTAATAACCATCGACAAATTATTCCTTCCAGAACAGGATTGTTAACTAGATATTTTAACACAAAATGATCAGTAAAGAACTTAAAATGAGATCCTAACAAAAAATGTCTAAACATTTGCAGAGTGTAAATCATAGCTAAACCTTCCCTTTCTGTGGTTGTATAGTTGCGCTCATATTGCAAAAACTTCCTTCTAGAAAAATTGATAGGATGATCCATGGCTCCATCTCCTGGTTGCGCTAAGATGGCTCCCAATGAAATACCTGATGCATCTACGTGCACATGAAATTCGTTTTCCCAGTTTGGAAATATCAGAATAGGTGTTGTGATGATATTTTCCTTTAGGATGTCGAATGATTTATCACACTCTGGGGTCCAATGGAACACTTCTGACTTCTTTAGTATATTCTCTAGAGGTGCAGTAATGTTTGCATATCTTTTGATAAATCTGCGATAGTACCCTGTGTGCCCCAACCTGGAGCGTGACTTCTTAGCACTCGTAGGTGGTGACATGTTCACAATAACCACAAATTTGGCTGGGTCTACCAATACTCCTTCTCGATATACTATGTGGCCTAAAAAATTCCCATGTGGCACACAGGAGATACACTTCCTGAGGTTCAATGATATTTGCAATTCTCTACATTTTTCAAACATTAGACATAGTAGAACTACATGTTCCTTGAGGAGGATGTATACGGTTGGCCCTTGACCAAGTTTTGAATAATACTTGGCCATATTTGACTAGTTTTTGGACTGTGACATCTTGCCAAGGAAGGAGCACAACGCGAAGCGGAAAGTAAGGAAGCAAGACCTATTTTTGGGTCCATTTTAGGGTTTTGGGTTGATGTAACAGAAAAGGGATGTCGGCCCATGGGTTTACCCACGCTTAGGCCCATTTTGTAATCTATAAATAGGCAATGTAAATAGAGGAGAATAATAGTAATGTAGACATCTATGTGATGTATGATTGAAATCTTAGTGCTAGTAACTGGATCTATGTGATCGGATGTATCTTAGAGTGCTCTGTGCACGAGATCAAAAAGCTAAGTGCAAGTTGTTGTAGTCTTGTGCTGAAGATCTAGGAGGAAGGATCTAGCGAGTTGTGCAGATCTTTTGTCCTATGTGAAGTAAGGGTCACTGAAGCTCTATGTTGTAACTGCTTGACCGATATAATATAAAGAATATTTTGTAGAAGTAGCCCCAGGGTGGGGGTGAACCACGATGACTGTGTGTATAGTGCTTTGTGCTTCAATCTAATGTGGTTATTTATTTCTTGGCTAAGTTCTTGATGTGATTAACTAGATATAATTATGCTCTATGTTGATGATATATGAATGAACGTTAGATCTAATATATAAGATGATTAGTGCTTGATCTGTTGAATCTAACCTATATTTCTGTGGCTAAGTAATGAATCATCTTTAGTATAAGTATTCACTGCGATGCTCTGTTCTTTTTGCGAAGTGTATTAATGAATGTATGTTAAGGAATAACTGATGCTAAGTGTGTTGTAAGCAAGATGATCACATATTTTTTTAACAACTAAGTTTGCAGACACATGAGTCTTGCAACCACCCTTCACTCTACCTCAGGTGAGACTTCACTTGCTTCACAGGTGTTGCCGAAAGGGCTAGTAGTTAGGGTTTTGTTGGTGCGCTCATGAGTGTTGAACCCTGGGTCTGCCCCTGTGCCAACAAATGGTTCCATTATCGGGACTTGAAACTATGATTGTTGGGAATTGAAGAAGAATAAGCTTTGTGTGAACTAAGCTCTGTGCGTAGATCTGTTTCCCTAGTGCATAGTATTCTACTTGACCTACAAAGATTTGTGCCTAGAAAAAGAGGTCAGATATGAAGGGAAAAGGTCATATCTGCACAAAAAGAAGTCATATCTGAAGGGAAAAGATCAGATCTGTAGAAAAAGAGGTCAGATCTGAAGGGAAAAGGTCAGATCTAGAAGAAAGAGGTTGATACCGAAGAAAAGAGGGGATATCTGAATTCTCTATGCTTTAAGAAAATTAAAAGTGGAAATTTTTGAAGGAAAAATGTGAGATCGACAGAAAAGAGGTAAGATCTGTAAGCTTTGTGCTGTGATAACGGTAAGAATAGTCATTGTTTTTTTAGATTTGGAAGCTTTGTGATCGATATAAGTAAGATAAGTGAATTTTTTTGTTTATAAAGCATGGATCTAGGTATGTTTGATAGATTCTGTCCTAGCTTCAAAACTAGGGCATTAATAGATGAAAGAAATTTTGATATGAATAGATCTGATGAGTATAGTGATAGATATGTTATACCTATGCATCAAAGGAATGTTTGGACTAACAAGTGGATGCAGGATCCTAGAAAGAGTCTTTTGTAGGCTAGCCACCATGATCCTGGTGCGCAGTACAAAAGGAGTTGGGGAACATCTAAACAAAAAAGAGGATTAACCCTCTGTTATAGTTGCAGAAGACCGGGACATCTAGCTAAGGAATGCCCTGGGAGAAGACCTAGTTTCCTCGGTTGTAAGGCTATGGACCATGAAGTATTGGATTTCCCTATAATTATTGCTAGGCTTGAGAAAATGAATATGGAGCAAGCAAACCCTGAAGGAGATCAAGAGACCAAGATTATAGAAGAAACCCGGAAAGAATCAGAAAAGATATTGCTACAAATGAAAGATACCTTGAATGACCACCGACATGTTAGGCTATCAGAGATCTTCAAAGAAAAGGAGAGAATCGAAGCAAGAATAGGGGACTTTGACATTGACTATACTCTTGATGAAGAAACACATGTGAACATTATGCTAGAAAGAACTTTGGAAGCTATAGGAAAGCCTGCTATGATCCTTTCCCTAGGAGGAACAAGTTTCTTTAGAGGAAAGCTAGTAAACCTATGTGGAAGGCTCACCCGGATACCTATGACTGTCAATGGAAATTCGACAGAGGAAGACTTTGATATCATTAATTTTTTTGAGGACAATGCCCCGTTTACCATGATCATAGGAAAACCTTGGATTGATAGAGAACAAGCCAGACGAAAAGAGGAAGAAAATTTTTTGAAACAGAAGAAGAAAGAGTTAAAAGACTTTATGACCAGAAGGATCACACACTTTATTGAAGAACATAAGAGTAGATCAAATATATTTAATATTAGCAACTCCGATGTCGAAGCTAAGAGAACACTGGAGGATCCACAGAAGATGGAGTTACCTATTTTTGATACAAAAGAAGTATTATCAAGGAACCCTAGGAAAGACTTTCAACAGCGTGAAGTAACTAATACCACAGAAGATAAACATCTGAATGGTAAAATCATTACTGAGACAAAGCTCAATGGGAAGAAGGCTAGGAAGTTAAGAAAGAAAAGGGCCAATACTGTAAGATTACAAGAGGTTCTAGAGGACACTTCACAGTAAGAAGAATTGCAGAATTGGATCTTCGTCAAGATATCAGAACAATGAGATAGAGTACTTCGCCATGATGAAGAAATATAGCCGTTGAAACCGATATACCCATTCGACCGCCACTTTGAATGGATCAAAAAGCAGTTATGGGTTACCACTAGACCGTTGGATAGCACCAGAATGGATAGAATGGAGTTAATGAAGGCCCCATGTCCATTGCAAGCAGACCATTGCTGAGATTTCCTACTTAACCCATCACGCCACACACCAAGAACACTTTTTGATAACTGAGAATTTGAGCGTGAACCCTAAGATTTACTTATCCTGATATCATTGCCTTACTATTCACTATAGTCTCTGAATTCCTTTTGCAACCGAGCCAGCTGACCCAAGTTTGTATGTTGGACGAGCTCAGTGCTACTTAGAAAATTGTTGAAGAAGTATTAATTGATTTAATGACTAAGAGATTCATGTCAGAATGCAGAATGTCTACAGGTGTATAGGCATCATTCTCGAGTGCACTACCAGCTTCCCCCTCCACTGCTCGAGCAGGACCATCCCGACTGCCTTCAGAAAGACGATCTAAGCTCGGAAACGACTTTGCCACTATGAATATGATCCCAAGCATATTGCCTAAATATATCCCACCACTAAAAGGAACAATGAATCGAGACACTATACCCAGAGACTTCAACTATGCTATAGTCATTGTGTACCTCCCGAAAGGACTGCGCACAGTTCATGCTGACCAGGAGAAGCTCACCACGCTGAAATTTAGTTATTTTAACCTTGGAGATCACAAGTTTTATAGTATGATATCTCCTCACAAGTACTTGACTATTAAAAAAGGAAAGAACCCCAAGATTGTACTACAACAATGGACCGATAACCTTGCGCAGTCAACCCTCCTCAATGTAATGAAGATTCCACATTTCAGGAGGCATAAGGAAGTAAATGTATGTGTTATATTGTTGTTTTCCTAATACCATGGAGGATACCTATGGTTGGACCATTGCATCGATGTGGATCTAATTCTCATCAATCGAATCACTGGGCTATGCATGCAAGGCCCTGACCCGCATGAATTTTACCTTGGAAAGACCGCAAATCGTGCTCTCACTTAACAAATAAAAGACACATATGGATATCTGGAGAAAGGAATGCGAGGCTACAAGGTAGCCTCCATTGAGAATTGAACAGTGCGCTTTGGTTTCCAGATGATCGCAGGAAAGCTAGTGCGAACAAACAAACCTACACAGGTGACCGGATTTGTAGTTAACCTCGCAGGGAAGTGCACGGAGGGACTACAAATGAACTGGGAAAAATACCTTATAAATCAGCTAGAGCTTGACTATAGACAAGCACAGGACCAAGGGTATGAGTTCCACTTTAGTTTGTTTCTCATACTCATCGCTTTCATCACTTGGGAATTGCCCGAGGGATCCACTTTTTCGGAGATCAAACCCTTCGAACCATTGGACTCGAAGTTTTGTACGTTGTGGTACTCCAACGACATGAACAAACAGTGGCAGTCCAATGTCGTCTTCCATGCTTACTACACTCAGTTGAAGAATTTCATTCAGTCTACACCGTGCATCACACCCAACATGCTTCATAGGTTTATAACTTTGATGAAATTCAGTGCAGATCGTCACTTCACCTACATCACAATGCACATAGATGAGCACAAACAACAACTCCAGTCATATTACAAGCTGACAGAAGATGACTTGGAGGAGATTACCAAGGAATGGTCAACAAACCTCCTTGTTGCAGCAGACCCCATAGATATGTTCGATGTATATAGCCTTGAAGCTATGCCAGATACACCAGGACCACACAAGACTAAGAAGGATGTGGAAGTTCAAGATATCCACATCACATCCACGAAGACTGCTTCACTCTCACCTGTGAAGGGAGGTAATGATGAAGAACTAGAGGGCACATAAGTTGAGTAGAACAAAGGTGAGGTCACTCCACCTAGAGACGAGGAATATCCCTCCAAGAAAAGGAAGATTACTGCACCCAATCCATCATCCCAAAAGAAATCTAAGGCCACCCAGACCATGCTTAAAACTACCCTTACCCCAAATGATTTTGACTTCTTAATTATCGCACTGAATGATGTTTCACTAGAGCTTGCAGAAAATCAAGAAGCAAAGTAGGAGGAGCTATTCTGCTGGATCACAAGCGAACTCAAAGAATTGCAGTAGGCACTCCGGTCCATCCAAGCAGTTTCTATGGCGCCCTTAACAATGAAAATACTAGGAACATGCGATGAGCCCAATCAATTATGCCAGATCGCCGAGAAAGTTGAATCTCGCCTTCGACGAGATCAAGAAGACATAATGCAAGCCACCCAAGCTTTGGCACAAGAACATAGCACACATGGATAACAATGGAGGAAGGAAGAGCATGAGCAGTTTTCCTTATAAGCGAAGTGGGAGGAGGAAAAAGCACGGTTACAATAGAGAAAGGACCAGTTGCTACCAGAGCAACTTGAAGTACAGGAAAGAGTTCACAAAGCACTGTGCTCTGTGACGATCATAGAACTAAAGATGGAAGATCGTCTCCCACAATAGGTGACCCAACTGGAATAAGTAATCCAACAACTTCAACAACACATCAAGGATATGGAGCTCTACACCGTGCTTGAGACACCCCAAGAGATAAGAGACTTAAAGGAGTCCATTGCTCGAAGCCCAATCGACCGATTAAAAACCTTGGCTTTGGAATGTAGGCAACTAAGCACTAGAAGTGCCCAGACTTATGAAACCCTCGCAGAGAATACAAAATTGCAGACATTGGAGGCACATCTCCACAAAGCAAAGTAGCATGCAAATGTGCTACAAGAACAACTGAAGTCCATGACCCCAGTCGAAAGAATGAAGAGGTTCACAGAACAATGCACAACCCAACAACAAGTACACACGCTGCAAAGTAAAGTAATGGAAGTCTCTCAACGAATGCAACCACTCCAAGAGAAGGCATGCCAACTGTTCACCAAACTTGATATCTAGGGAGATGAACTTGGACAGGGTGTCATCACTGTAGAACAACACCTGGAAGGACTACTCAATGACACAGTAATCCAGAAATTTACTGAACAAAAGGTTGTCGCACTATAGTAGGTCGAAACATCTCGAGCCAAGCTCAATGCGTTCGAAGCGAAATTGGTTAGACCTAAGTGACTCGGGATGAGTCAAAGGTGAGTGTTGGGGGCCTGTTGGCCCTTGACCAAGTTTTGAAGAATACTTGGTCATATTTGACCACTTTTTGTACTGCAACATCTTTCCAAGGAAGGAGTGCAACGTGAACCAAAAAGTAAAGAAGCAAGACCTATTTTTGGGTTGATGTAACGGGAAAGGGATGTTGGCCCGTGGGTTTACCCACGCTTAGGACCATTTTGTAATCTATAAATAAAAAATGTAAATAGAGGAGAATAATAGTACTGTAGACATCTACATGATGTATGACTAAAATCTTAGTGGTAGTAACTGGATCTGTGTGATCGGATGTATCTTAGAGTGCTCTGTGCATGAGATCAGAAAGCTAAGTGAAAGTTTTTGTAGTCTTGTGTTGAAGAGCGAGGAGGAAGGATCTAGCGAGATGCACATATATTCTGTCCTATACGAAGTAAGGGTCATTGAAGCTCTGTGCTGTAACTGCTTGACCGAGATAATATAAAGAAGATTTTGTGGACGTATCCCCAGGGTAGGGGTGAACCACGGTAACTATGTGTATAGTTCTTTGTGCTTCGATATAATGTGGTTATCTCTTTCTTGGCTAAGAGCTTGATGTGATTAAGTAGATCTAGTTATGCTTTGTGTTGATGATATATGCATGAATGTTATATCTAATATATAAGATGCTTAGTGCTTGATCTGTTGAATATAACCTATATATTTGTGTCTAAGTACTGAATCATCTTTAGTATAAGTATTCACTGTGATGCTCTGTGCTTTCTGTGAAGTGTATTAATGATTGTATGTTAATTAATAACTGATGATAAGTGCAATGTAAGAAATATAATCACATATCTGTGTCCTAGCTAAGGTTGCAGACACCTGAGTCTTGCAACCACCCCTACCTCTACCTCGGGTGAGACTTCATTTGCTTCGTAGGTATTCCCGAAAGGGCTAGTAGTTAGGGTTTTTTTGGTGCTCTCTTGAGAGTTGAACCCTAGGTCTGCCCCCATGCCAACATATACCATCCAATCATCCATATAAACTTCTATAAACTCGTGAATAAATTCTTGGAAAGATACTATTACAATCTGGGAAAAACCTGGATGGGAATTATTTAGGCTGAATGGCATCACATTGTATGCAAATGACCCCCACTCTGTTATGAATGTGGTCTTCCTTTTGTCTTCTTCTGCAATCCTTACTTGGTGATACCCAAAAAATCCATCTATAAATGAGTAAGATACTTTCCCTGCAACTTGTTCTAGCACCTCATCAGTAAAAGGTGTTGGGAAAGGGTCATGCACAAAGGCAAAGTTAAGGATTTTGTAGTCCACACAAACCCTAATGTCCCCTGTGCCTTTCTTTCTCTGGATGAATATTGGGCTAACCCATTCTTCTTCTTCCACTACAAAAATAAGTCCAGCTTCCAACATCTTGTCTATCTCCCTCTTGAACTTTTATTTCACTATGGGGTTAAGGTGATATGGTATATTCCTTACAGGATTTGATCTTGGTTTTAGTTCAATGTTCATCTCTCCCATAGCTCCTTTAATCCCTTTTATCTATGAAAATCTCTTTGGAAAAAATTCCTCATACTCTCGCAACAGGTTGTTTATTTCTTGGCTAGTTTTCTCATCCCAGTAATATCCTACCATAGCTATCTTAGGTTGCTCTGTGGTCCCTAGATTGAATTTTCACAACTTCAATGGATAATTATAAGAACCATTAGTCTGGCTAGGTATAATGTTCTGGATTTCTCTGCTCCCTTCTATCTCCTTAATGGATAAATTTCTTAATTATTCTAAATCATCTAGGATTTCTAAGTCCTTCTCGATCTTACAACATTCTATAGGTCTCTTTTCCAAGTCTAGGTGAATGTTAGACAAAATTTCTTGGCCATTCTTTTCATATACCACTAGGTCTGATTTCCGTTCACCATTATATGTAAAAAGGAATTCTTTAATTCTTTGTAGGACTACTTCAAGATTAGGGTACTTACTTGTAAATGAGAAGTCATTCCAAAATTGATCTTCCATCATTTTCTAGACGCTGGTCTTTCTTCTGATTTCTTCATGCATGTACCAAGCTTTCGGGATTTGACCTAGTGAATGGGGAAATTATTTAACCCAAAAGCGAGATGGTACTTCCATGACTTGCCACTGTCTCACACATTGTTCAATATTTTCTTTAGGATCAGAATGTTTGTTGAATAGTTGCACAACTTGGAAATCCATTCGCATCTCTGATTCCAACTACTCCTTATCTTTAAATCTATATCGGATAGATTACTTCACATCGTACCATTTCTGAACCGAGGCTTTGTGATTAGTCCACCATCTGGCAGGGGTGTCTTAGAGGGAGAAATCCAACACTGAGATCCTTTGATCCTCCGCTATCTTTTCTTCCATGATAACTAGAAAATTATCAAGTTCTAAGGTACCATCATATATCAGGTGTTATGTGACCTCAGTTCCAACCCATCTCATTGCTCTGATAGTTGCGCATCTTCTCGAAAAATTTTCATATGAACCTTGTTGCCAACTATCAAAGGCCATCTTTGAATCTTCGTCCATTGATTGTATGCTCCTCCAACTTATTGATCCATCAACAGTATGATTTATGTAGTATTCTCCTTTTCTTGATGTTACAGTGTACAACTGATCCAAGTCTTTTCCCTCCATATTGTTGTCTGTTGGCTCCGTGTATCGAGGGCCTCCATACATATCCAAGGGTTGACCTAATTTTATTTCGTCTTCCTCAAATGCCATAGTGTATTTCTATAGGTCAATCACCACATAGTTGTCATAATCCAAATCAATACCAAGTAGTGTAGGATAAGGGTCCTTATCCCCCATGATTTCGATCACCTCAAAATCAGCTATAATCTTTGTTGTAGGAAAATCTCCCTGCGGACAGGTAGATCACCTCTAAGGCTTGAAATTAACCCTAGATAGAAAAATGCTTAACGTGGACACTGACTTCCTTTCAAATATATCTAAACTAATGCATGAGAAGGGAGGATAACAAAAGTACCTCTTAATCGACGTTTGTCCCTGCACGCTCCGAGTCGCGCTCCAATCCTTTGCTCCTCGCTGAGCTCTGTGGACAAAACAAGATACGACCACTTCCTAATCTATTGACATTATCTTGAAAACAGATCTATCAACAAATGATAAGTTCATGTAACACCAGACACAAACTAGAAAGAAACAGGCCAAGCGTGTCATATTAATGAGAATAATGACAGAAGTACTTACAATCATAGATGCGAATGTGACAGCTTCGTCAAGTCCCCTTCGTCTAACCCTTGCCTGAAAGATCCACAGCCTGGATAACAACAACTTCACTGATCACTCTCCTTTGGCTGACTGTAAGTTTCCTCCAAGATCATAAGTTTCATATGTTCAATTCTTCCCCCTTTCCACCATCATAGAGCCTGTTTATATAGGTTAAGAGGGGCTTAACCTCTTGAGTTATCTTTAGAACAAGTTGGGAACCTTCTCCTTAGATTAGGGATCTCTTGATGAAACCAAGAATTCGAGCACAACTACCTCCTAATCTCGAATGATCCTCCCCTTATTCTCCTCAACAGACCAACAACTGACCCAGATTAGGGAGCGCTCCCTCAGAAAGGGCATCAGAGCGTTGTAGCGCTCCTTGGTAAGCCTTGGGGAAGCGCCAACGCTCTCAAGATGAGCAATGCTCCTCCAAAAGGGGCTGGGGAGCGTTATAACGCACCCTGAAGCGTTATAGAGGAGCGCCAACGCTTATGCAGCTGAAGTAGGGGAGCGTTCCCCCTCCAAACCTTTGTTTCAGGGTCTCTTCCAGGTGTCAAGAGTTATTTGATTCCAGTAAACCAGTTATCCTCCTTCAAATCAGTCATGTGAGATGTTATAAGTGCCTCCTTAGTTTCGTTATCATGGCATCATGTTTGAACATCATTTGCGACACTAGTGACCAACTTGCGACACTTGCGAAAGTTGTAGGGAAGATGTGACACTTACGACGATTGATAGGGACAATGCGACACTTATCCAGCTGAGCAATTTTGACGTGTAATAGTCTTCACTCCCGCAACATCTATTTCCACATTCTCCAATCTTCCTATTGGAAAAACACAATATTTATTGGCCATTCTTAGATGGATTGGGCAATATGTCAACTGGGGTTTTCCTAAGGCTTCCCAAGTATTTTTAGGCAATATGTTAACATCAAATCCTAGATCTAACATAACATCCTTAATCTCAAACTCATCTAGTTGGGCTACTAATCAAAACTCTTTTCCAGTTCATACTTTCCTTCTCTACACTCTCTGGGTATTCTTCTCAGGAAGATTAGTCCTTATTCTTGTTTCTAGAGATTCTTCATTCCATAGAAATAGGTATAGTTCATTGCAAAACTTTTCTGTCAATTGTTCATTCCCAATAATATCAGAAAATAGTTGAAACCATAGGTCAACTACATTTTGTGACTACTCAAGTTGTCTCATTAGGACTACAGGGTTTCTCGGTGCAGGGGGTGAAGCAGGGACTTGCACGATCTTAGGGTAAGAAATAGGTTGAGGGTGTTTCTCTTGCATCTGAGGGCCATGGATATTCTGAAATAATTCTATGGAATTTTTAAAGAATAGTTTATGTTTCGGTGGATCATACATGTCCTCCTTAGGTGTTTCTTTCTAGATCTGAGGTAAATTGTCAGCATCTGTGCCAGTATTTTCTCCTCCTCGAGTGAAGATATTAAGGTTGGGTAATTGTCCTATAATAACCCTCTTTATCTTAAACTAATGAGGTTAGTTCCTCATTTTCGTACCTAGTCTTCCCATTTTGCAATTAGTTCTGGGAAGTCTTCAGTTGTGTGCCCATTGGTTCTATAGTGAGAGCACCAAGGCCGCCTTAGATGAAAACAATATCTAGCCATGTGGCCTTGATAATCACATTTTTAGAATCTACTTGGTCCTCTTCCATCGATTCTTCCTCCTCTGAAGTCTCCTATAGCTCCACCTCCTTGACCTCTTCCCAGTCCCTTAGGGGTTTCATTCACCTTGAATGATGTTTGATCCAGTCTGTCCGCAAGTGCATCCAATGCTATACACTGATTCATAGCATGTCCGGTATATGCACAAAACTCACAATGCATAGTATTCGATATTTTTGAATACTTCTGAATAATGGGGAACTGTCTCGGCCCATGCCCATGGATTCAAAAAATATCGCAATACTCAACTGATGGTGCTGCTTGATTACCTGGAAAAGCATGATATGGGGTTGGAGTATGAAATGGTAAATTCACAGATACTTCCGCAACTCCTCACGTCGGTCCTTGTGAGGGTCCCATCATATTCTAAGGACATTTGATTCCCCTCATTCATGGAAATTCATTCACCAGATGTCCTTCTGTGTAACATCTAGTACACCAGACTTGCGGTCATCCTAGTCTGGGTATCGCCAATTCTTGAATCTTCTTTGTAAGCATTGATATCTTCCCTTGTAGTTATACCAAATTTTCATCTACTGGGGGTCTTTTCAGTCTTAGGCTCCCCAGATATCCTACCATGGCTTCAATATTCATTGATTGTTCCAAGGAATCTGTCAAAGTGACTATCTATTGTTGAGTTAACAAAATCTGTGTTAGAGGTAGAATTCCCTAGATATACCATTCTCATTTATGTTCCTCATGGATCAGATGAACTAACCTCCCTATATCATATTTAAAATTCTGTCTATATTCCCAAGCCGATTCACCTTCCCTTTGTTGAATTTCGCGCAACTCTGATAGATCTTGTTCTAACTAAGATAGTTTCAAATCTGGTATGAACTTTCTCCATACCTGGTCAAGTGTGAACGCTTGAACTTTCATTCCTTGCACTCCTAGCTCAATAAACGTCATGTACAATTTGAGATCACGACCTCTCAAGCTAGTCTGGAACTCAACAAATCTATTCACATTCGGAGTCCCTTTGGACCTCCAGATTGCTTCACACAAGAACCAATGTTGCTTGACATATTCATCTCCCTTACCCCAGAATTCTATGTATCGAGCAATTGAACCTCCCACGTTACCATCCATTGTTGATCTTACTTTTCCTATCAAAATAAAACCTACTTTTCCTATCAAAATAAAACCTAACGGTCCTAGTTGCAACCTACCCGTGGATCCCAATATCCTCCCAGTACTCTCGCTTCCCAGTTGTGGATGACTAACTGACTGTAATGGAACAAAAATAACATAAGAAGGTAGTATAGAATTTACCATTTGTATAGAAGACACTTGGGGTATGGGTGATTCAGGGCTGGCGCCACTGGCTTTGGGGAGAGTTTCTTTGATCTAGGGTTCTCATTCTCATCCTCTCGAGTGGTTTCTTCGGTCGAATTCCCAATATTTCTTGGCATCGGGGCTGAATATTCTCTCTCTTCTTCAATATCCATGCTGACTTCCTTTTCCCATGCTTCTACACCTTCTCCTCCTTGTCCACCCTCCTGGGTACTTGTTTCTCTCTGCGCTTCTCTCTCATTTAACTTTTGTCTGGCCAATATTTCTTGTCTTCTCATCTTTCACAACTCTTCCATATATCCTTCCTCTACTTATCCTAGTCCAACTTATTTCCACAAATTCTCGGATTGTTTTTCTACTTTATTTATCTTACCTCACCACCACTTCTCAATTATGGCAGATCTTTTCAATTCTCGCTCATCTCTTGAGTCCATTTCTTGTTTCTTCCCTCATTTGTCAAAGAAACCCCTCCCCTCTCTCCTGACATGAATCCACCCCAAACTCACCCCACCAAGAGAGAGGGTTCTTACGCTGCCATATTAGTCAAGGACATAGTCAACATCCCCTCCTCCATCAAGAAAATGTTAATTCACAGGGGGATTTCTCTCAATAGTCTTCCCCTTGCGTCTTTCTCGAAATCCTCTTCTACCCATGAAAAAGATTGATGATTATCAAATGCAAATTCGATAATGTATCCTTCTAATGTGGTATTTACCTAGGTGGATATCGGTGGCCACCCACCTTTTTCGACTGGCTCAAAACAATTTTCTGGCAATTTTGGCAATTTACTATTTTTAGCAGGTTTTAACTTCCGAGTCCATTTTGAGGGCCTAAATTAATGTTTTTCGAGATAGAGGTTCTTAATTATATTTTAATCATTATTGAGCCCCTAAAATGAATCTCCTCAATGATACCTTTCCAACGAGCTATCATACACCTAAAACAGAGATCGTATGCAAAAGTAAGGACCCCCGGAAGTTGATGTACTAACTTACCCAAACGGGGCCCACATGACTTTTGGCGCTTCATCTCCTAGGGTTAGGTTTTTGGATGTCTAGGGTTTTTGGAATTCCTATTTATTGTAAAAAGGCATTCAAAGCCTCATTGTATTCATCTTCTTGTAAATGTGAGTAGCCTTCACATCTCTTCTCAGAGATAAGCTGCCACCATTCTAGCGAGTCTTTCACTCTGTATTTTACAATCTCTGTACATTTCTTTCATTAATAGAAATCATGTATTACTGTATATCTATGTTTATGGTTGCATATTTGATATATTTATGTTATATTATTGAATATATATGATATCTCTGTGCATTTCTTTATTATATCTCTGATCTCATTTCGTGCCGAAAATAATCCGGATCAGGTATTGACCCAGAAATCGATCACTCGCGTTAACAGATGATACATTCAATGAAGTGCTATGATATTTTATGTATCCCAAGAATAGGTCTTCTTGACTCATTCTTGGAATTCCGGATCTTTCTGGAGCCTATCTATCTAGTGGAAAATTTCTTCCGGGAACTTAATCGAGAATATCTCATACTAGTCGCTCGATCTTTCAGAATAAAAGACTACCTCCTATGTATCTTTCATAGATTTTCCTCAGCTCCGCTTATTTAGATATGAAGGCATCACAATTTATCTTCCACCACTCATGAATATCATATCTGTGAATATGAGGAAGCATTCTCCCTACAATTTCCCTTTTAACACAAGTCCCGGTAACATAACCATTTTGTTGGCACGAAATTGATCAAAATAGGGTCCTTCTCAGGTTACCAACAAAAGGTATCGAGTAGTCTAGAGCTCTAACATTTTCATCTACTCTGAAGAGAAGAAGTCTCACCTGAAGCGTAACCAAGACAGAAAGATAGGGAAGGGAAAGGAGAATACTTAGGTGGGTTCCCAGAACCTTCAAGATTCACCATGATATTGCGCAAGATAGTCTAACTACAGAACATATCTGAACTCATTCATCCTGGAAGTAAATATACTCAAGTTGTGAAAGCAGTTATACAAAGAGATATCATATGGATCTCATCAAGCATAAAGAATTACTATAAATATACAATTCATAAGCATAAACACATAATGACACATTATATTTCAAAATTTTGGGTCCCTCTTTATATATTAGCATCAAAACCTATCAGATACAATCTCAGAGATACAAATTATTACTCTGTACAAACTTTTGGCTTGAGACTCATGTCACATAGCTCTATCTACCCTTTTACCTAACACTGTATACATATTACAATTACAAAACCTTTTCTCAACTAAACCCAATAAAAACATCTGACTAACAACAATAAAAACCCAACCTATCAACAATAGCCAACCCAACCCTTTTACAATAGTATGCAGCTCATATATAGACTGAGTGGGATCTTCTGGCTTTGGGATTGCATGCATTCTTGTCATGTTGTAACTTCTTTTGTCTTGCTAGCATTGCACTGTCCCTTTCTGCAACCAATTTCTATTTCTTTACTTGCTCCATTGTCCAGCTTCTTCTGTAGCTTTGCACAACTAACCAAAAATGGGACTATAGTCCTTCTTGTGCATTTTCAAATCCAAAAACGAAGGGCCCAACAACACACATGGACATTTCAAACTTCCTTATTCTTCCTCCTAGATATATTACAACCATTCTTATGAAAAGTCACATATGATTACTCAACACCATTTTTCCCTCAGTTGAGAGTTTACATTCATTCACATGATATCCACATGAAAAGTCTCACAGACATATTCATAACTGTGTTTCCCTTTCCATATGAAAACAATCAGCAAGAAAACACTCTTACCTCAACTACTACAAAATTATTCAACAATCCATAAATACCATCTGGGCCATTCCAACAGTGCCCAAGGAAACAATAAAACTTATCCATATTCTCTTCATGTCTCCAACCATTCTTGGTCAACAAACTTTTTTATCAAGGAAATCCTTTTCCATATTCCCTCGCACTACAACTCGAGAAGACAAATCCATATATATGTGGCTACCATCCACCTATGGATGTCAATATGACCCATTGGTCATCTAGAAATTCCCCAACACTTCCTTTACCACATTCATGATCAACATTTCATTAACCATTCTACCTTATCCTCATAAGGTAATATGTAATCAACATCATTAGTATTTTACTTATGCTACTATAGTCATATCATCACTAACCATATGATCTATGACATCACCATATTTTTCATCTAATGATAGACTATAATAAGTATATATGCATCTTATATGCATGCTCAATCTTTTCCATATGCATTTCAACGTATCCTCGTGCACCACTCATTTTACCCATGTCTATAGTGTAGATGTATTCCACTTTCTTACCTCTTGCATTCTCATGCCTAGACACAACCTTAAGTTAATAATGATATACACTCCCTTAGAACAACCATGATATTTTGAACTTGCTTGTATCACTTCACTTCTTCCATGAGGGTTATTCTCAATCCATAGGACTCCTTTTTATTTTGAAAAAAAAAGTATTATCCCAATAACAATTTTTCATTTATGACAAGTCAAGTAAGCCAACCTCACATATTTCCATAAGGATTATAGACATGGGGAATTATAATCACAAGGCCTAATATCTTATTTAAGAAACAATTGTAATTAACAGAGGCTTCATAAGTCCTCAGATGGGGTGATAGTGCATCCCAGGTGTCAAACAGAAAGGATCGAAGATGATGAATGTAGAATCAGCCATGTGATAGGCGTGTGTCCCTCCCTACCTCCCACACCATGAATTTAACATAGCTCCATTGTTACCAGAGCACCATTAATCCTAGTGCACTGTGCTCTGGCCTCCCATCCCCTTGATAGATCAATGTGATGGATTCTCCTTTACTCTTCTCTTGTGTGTCCTCCTCGTGTGTGTCTTTGCTTCATGAATCTCACCACCCTCTCTTTTAGCTCCATTCAATCCTGTCTGAATCCTCCAGTAGTCTGCGCCCTCCCTTGCTGCTCCTTGGATTTCTTAGCCTTCTTCTTGTGCTTTCTTTCCATCTCTGTGCTTCATTCATGCTGAGACAATGAGGGAAGAATAGACATGGCTCAGCCTAGAAACCGAATCAATCGCGCTTGGAAATTTTCCCCATGCCTGCCCTTGCACCCTCTCACAGTTCAACACCCTCCTCTCTAACCTCCTCGGAGCAATCTTCCCATAGCCTTAGTGGTCTTCCTCCCCTCTCCTCACCCTATGCGTGTAGGATCGAACGGTTCTATCTCCTAGGAAACCCATTGGGTTTCAATCCATGGCCCATTTCAGAATTGGTGTCCACTTCGCAACCAGCTCCAGTCGTTCCTCCCAATTCTCCTAATAATTCGGCACCTGAGCCTTCACTAGTTCATTCACATCCAGTCCAAGCCCCGAGTGATGGGTTCTTTGAAAACATGGTCATCAACAAGAGCAACCTCACTCCTGATCACACTATGCCACCTGCACAAATATAAAAGAAGGCCTTGCAATTCTACAAGGCCTATTATTCGAAGTACGTAAGGAATTGGATGATCTGCATTTTTGTTTGGAGATCTTGGACGGGCAGGGGACACAAATCCTGCAAATTATTTTATCCTTGCATGGATCGTGCCACCCCTCAGATGCTGGGAATGAATAGTCGATACTAGTACCAGCCCCACACAGGTCTTCAGAGAAGGAAGCAACACCATACATGATGCCAACGCTCAAGGCCACCTCCTTGGATGCAGTGCCACGCTACAAGCCCACAACTTGAACTGCACAAGTGTATCTCTGCATGGTTTACTGGATGTTTAGATTATAGTTTGTCACTTGTTGATTTTAGTTATATTTTGTCTGGTTTGTCTTATGTCAGTCTTAGCAGAAATAGGATTCTAAGTAAATCAGTTTCCCCCATGGAGCGATATTACTCCAGGTGTTAGACGATGTATTATGATTGGTATTTTGATACATTGGTTCCAGACCTGGGAGGCTGGATGAATTGGTTTCCCCATGGGTAAATTTAGTTATTACAGTCTGGTTTAAACTGCTGATGTTGTAATTTTTTACTTTGAAAGGATTTTTATAGAATCTTACTTACAAAAAAAATAATAGAGGTTTCATAAACCCACATTTATAGGAAACCTTGCATCCTATTCAGTCCATTCTCCCCTTGGACTCAAGCATTTCTATAACAAGTTTTTTCCATTTTCATCCAAGTCTTGTTATTAGTGCCTACCAACATAATCCCACTCTCGTAGGAGCAGCTATCATTCTACCAAAGAGAAAATAGTCTCCCTCTGTTGCACATAAGCATGCAACTTTTTTGTTGTAAGAAATTTGAAAAAGAAACCTAGTCAAGTAGCTAGTGTAGATAAAAAATAAACTTTTCCAATGCAAAGGAACTTTTATAAAAGACTTGTATTTTCCTTGTTATACCAATCCTTTGATTGATTTATGGAGAATCTAGGCATAGTGTTTGAATCATGCTCTACTAGATAGGGTAGGGTAGGGTGGCCTCCCCTTTAAAGCTTTCTAATAAAATTTTATTCGACTCTTTCATGATCCCAAGGAGGACAAGTGTTGTAACCTACTTTGATACCACTTTGTCACACACCCGATCCCTTAAGTACTCTTTTTAAGGGATGGGGTATAAATTTTTCCACTTTCCTACAACTCCCTGAATTCCTCGGATGATGACATCATTGCCTTGTGCTCACCGAGATATTTTCAACAACTATAACCTTGTCCAAAATCGAGTTCTGGTTTGAAAGGTATGGCTTTCCAAAATTTTCAGGGAATCATTGGCCAATGGCCACCCCCTTCATAACGTGGCATCGATTCTCTCATGTCATCCATCATGGCACTATCATGACCCATGTCATCAGTATCTGGAAATGATGTGGCATCGTAAGGAAGGGTTACATGGAATATCTCCCCAGGTCTTCATGGATATCGAGCCTTCGATCCTTAAATAATTATTGTGTAGGTCCAAAAACTTCCTGGGAGACCCGAAGCTCCGCAGTCTCTTTCCACTCTAGGATCTATGGTGGATTTCTATCAACCCTTAGATCTAACGATTGATATTTATCCACACTTAACACATGGTTTATACTTGAAAAGGGGGGGGGTCCCACACCTAACTCAGGACCACTCCCACGATGCCACATGGAACTATCTAGGCACACCACATTACAATGGCGTGCACGGTCTCGTCCAATCATAGCTAGACACTACAACTAGGGAAATTCGGTGCTTTGATGTTTACCACACTCTCCTATATCCTCAAATCTCCTAGAGCTCTGAAGTGCTAAAATTATGAATTTTTGGACTCCCAAAGAAGGTCCCATGCATGTACTTACGAAAATAAGTTAAGGCTAATCACAAGATTTATTTAATCCATTTAATTAAGTAATATATGTTCTTTGGGCCATAGCCTAGGTTACGCTCTACTGAAAACTCATGAAATCCCGAAGGTCAAAACCCTGAAGTTACATGGGTGTCGATCTAAGATCCTTCGGGATCTTTCTCGACTATTCGATCAAGAGTAGTGGAAGGATAGAATAAGTGGGATTATTAACCAAAAAAAATGGTAGTCACTACCTCGTGACCACTTCGACTGGTAATACTCCAGAGAGGTTGAAAATTTTTGGATTGCAAGAGTCACGAAGTCGTGAAATTGTGAACTCCTTCCAGCCATCCGATCAAGTAGCTAATTCAGGTAGCATCCCCATTCTTGGATCCATAAGAGGAAAAATATGAGAATCACACTATTGATCTATGATCATGATCAACGGTGAAGAGAATATCCACAGTCAAATGTTGGTAAGTGTTTAACCATAAGGTGGATCCCATGATAAAAGATAAGAGACTTCCAGTTGCCGATCAAACTGTCCAGTCACCATTTTGATAGGTTTCCTTTGGTAAGATTTGAATGTTGTGAGGTTACAACATCTTGAAGTCCCAGACGTAAGAATTCCCTAAGCCCATAAGGCTTAACTCCTTTTGATCATAGTGAAGGGTTCTAGGTTCCTGGTCATATGGGATTTTGACAAGTACCAGAGGGCTACATTCTTAAATCTTAATCGATATTTTGTTAAGTCTGTGGACTCGAGCCTGAAGTCACTTGGAAAAGAAAATAGTTTGAAGGAAGCACACTTCATCTATAGATCTAGAAATCTATAACAGTAAAAAGGTAATTTTGAGGGATTGGCAGGACCTGAGTAGTCTCGTAGAGTCTATCCTGACCCTATATTTGTGAAATTGAACCTTTGGAAAACCCTTTAATGATTTTCCAACCAATGTAGAGGCCAAATTCTTATTCCCCAAATTCATTTAAAACCCATCAATAACAATCCTCCTTTTCTAAATAGGATGAAACATAAATCCATTGATAGAATATGATATTCAAATTCTACTTCAAATTTCCCAGGCCACTAGGCCATCAAAGTTACAAATTTTACCATTCAACAAGATAAACAAATTATGCCATCATCTAGCTCAAGAGACTAATTTTATAACAAAACCAATCAGTACAATATAAACTCATAATACAACTTATCTAAAATTTGAAATTAGTTGGAAACTGCTGAAAGTGGTTCCCTTTTCCACCCAACCATAGGCATAATTTCTCTTGGAGTATTCCTCAATTGGACACCCCCTAGCTAGATCATGATTCCATGAGAGAGGTTTTGTTTTTTCTTAGAAAAACAAGGGACAAAAGTTACTCTCCTTTTCCCACGGGAACTTGTCAGTCCATCTTTATATCCACCAAGAAAGTTAGCTTGTTGTGATTTCTCATGCAATCATTGCAGCTTCGTTTATCAATTTGATTAGAAAACATTATCCAAGAATTCTTGAACCCAAAAAAACTTGTTTTCTTAGTTCTCTTCAGAACCAGATATCCTTGTGTTCTCTTCTCTTCTCTATTGGTCCTCAGACCCATTTGTGTCCCCCTTCTTCCACCCTCTTCCCATGATTTTTACCTTTGTTTTCTTTCCTTTTCCAACAAGATTTCATGGGTTAGATCAGGAATTTTCCAGATGGGTACTCTACACATGTCCTCATTGACTCATGAGGGAAGACTTCCCAACTACAAACTTGATTGGTAATTAAGTTTTCTGGGCCAAAAGATTGTTATGGGTCTACACAATTTATATCCAAGAGAGTATTGGCCTGGCATGGGTCATCTCACCATTACTGGTTCCCCTTACCATCCCTCTCATGTATCATAATCTATACTAGAAACCCTCTTTCAACAGTCATGCCACAATTTCCCTTTTTATAATAACAAAATATATACATTACCTTTTATAGAAAGGTTCATCATCTTTCACAATAGATCTATCCATGATCTTCTAGTACTAATATACTTCTATTTACAAGTTGAGGGAAACATGGGTATTACATTCTCTATTGAGGTGCTTCGTAAAAAGAAAAATAATACAAATAACCCTTGGTATGATAATGAATGTAAAATTGCTAGAAAATCCATTAGGGATGCTTCCAATGCATTTTTAAGATATGATAAGATAAAAAGATACAAAACCTTAATTAAATGAAAAAATGACTATATAAATAAATAAAAAAAGAGAATTTTTTGCACCTATCTAAGATAGATCCTAAGAAATTTCAGAGGCAAATTCTAAGTCATAAAACTAAATAAAATAATAAGATTCCCTTGAAGGACTTTAATTTCTGCTTTAAAAATCTATATGAATCCCCTAACATTATGGAAAAAATGCCAAACAAATCTACAAAGGATGAAGTGTTTTCTATAGAAGACATTAATTTTGGGGTTAAGCAGATCTCAAAAGTAAAATCTAAGGACATCGAAGGTTACCAAGCTAAAATATTAAAAATTGGAAGACATGTTCTCATCCCTCATATACATAAGATCTTCAATTTAGCTATCTAGAAGGCTTCCAAAAACCTTGGACTCAAAGCCTCATTGTTCCTATTTTTAAAAGTGATGATAAAAGAAATCCCTCTAATTATAGGACCATTATGATTAGCTCCATTTTAACTAAGTTACACATAAGTATTTTGGGAAAAAAGATCGGTACATGGCTAGAAATCCATGGAAAAAGAGCTAGAAGATAGGCTTGGTTTAGAGACCACCATTCCACTGTGGACCACCTTGTTACATTTAGGATCATTGCAGAGTAGTGTCATAATGATAAAATTTATATGCTTTGTCGTTTCCTTGATTTTAGAAAATATTTTGACACTGTTCCCAGGACTAACGTCTGGAATATAGATTATAAAAACATAAAGTCCCTTTCAAGTTAAGAGATATTGCAGTATTGCTATATGATAACGTTATTTCCAAGTTTAGGAACACTTATACCTAGTCGAAAGAAATTAAATATAATATAGAAGTCAAGCAAGGTTTTCCCCTATCCCCTACCCTTTTCGAATGTAATGTCCGTCAATTTATAAACATTTGAAAATTTAATATTTTATGGTTATGTACATTACATTCAAAGTTTGTAAAAATACTTATGTGAAAATTATATCATCATAAACATTGACGATGATGAATATTTTTTGTAAATATTATTTTAATTTATTATTTAAATAGAAACAATCTAATTAGAGAATCCAATTACAAAGAGTAAATCATTATTCCATGGGAGAGTGAAAAAGGATAAAAACCACCAGAGTAAATATTTTCCATGAGGACAAGTGTAAACCTACTCCCAAAGATGCAGGATGTGAAGGAACAAGCTAGAACAAAGTTAAGACAAGAAGGTTCCCTAGGGTTAGGGATGAGGCTAACTTGAAAAAATACCTAGGAAAGTTATTTCCGTTTCTTGGTAAAACAAGAAAAGACAAGTATAGAGGAGATAGGATGTTGTTGAGTGCTTGTGAAGATAATTTGAGTTGGACGGTTCTGAGAAAGAGTCAAAGTTTGAGTTTTCTGGAAAGGGTTGTACAATTTTCAGTCTCTATGGAATAATGATTTAGGCTCAGGGGTGATAGGAACAAGTAATCTTGGTTTTTCAGGTCTATGGTTGAGAGGAAATGGATTTTCTACTCAGTTTGTTCCTTGGATTTTGAAGCAGGCTCGGATATGTTTTTCTTGCTTTATTCTTATATGATAATTAATGACAAATAGTTGAAGTAGATAATAATTACTAGTTATTGTGGTATTGGTTAAGACTCAAGATAGAAATTTATGTGTTCCTTTTATTATTGATTTTTTTGCAAAAAGAACAATCTATAGAATGTCTGGTCATAATTAAAAATAGATATTTCTGTGATATATTTATTAATTATTTTGTTGCACAAAGAAACATTTGTAGCATGAATGACCATAGTCAATAGAAATACTTTTGCATGATTACTAGTGTTGGTTTTTTTATAGTAAGGAGTATCTATGCATTATTAGATTATTACCTATCTTGAAAGAAATTATTGTTTACAATCATTGTTACAAGAAAGTAAAGAAATTATAGTATAGATTATATAATGCTAGTCATGCAAGAGATTACTTAGTTTATGATTTTTATAAAGAAGAAGTAAAGTAATCCATTGTTATGTAATATTGTAAGCAAAGGTAATATTTTCTCCTTTATCAGGTTATATCCATAACAAACAATTTGATTTCACCTATATTATTATATTACAATAGCTTTAACATGCTTAAACGATTAAATGATTAATTTATATATATTGTTTCCACACTAGGTTTTAACATATACCTAAGGAAACAACCATATAATGTACCAAAGTAATTCCATAGAGGAATACTCCCACATGTGCCTTGATTAACAAGATTGGGCTTGTTTGTCTATCGAACTTAGGGTTATAGTTGGATGCACAACTCACAGTTGTATCAATTCTCCCAACACATCATTATTAAAGAGTATTAACTCACATTTGTATCCATTCTCCCAACACATTGTTGTAAAATAATCCATTGAATCTCCTCTCAGAAGGAAATCGACAACTCAGACTCATTCTTAAACTAAAAGAGATAAAATTTCGCATAAAATAGTGGTTCAAGGAACATCAATCCAGAAACCAAGCTAGTATCGTGCTAATGGACTCTACGATTAATGAAACTTTAACCCAACTTATTGCAGATCCTACAAACTTGGCATTGTTAGCTTCCCTTCGGCACACTGAACATAACAGAAATCGATTATTAAAAAAGGATGAGGAGCTTTGGCGTCTAAGAAGCAAATCACTTTGGTTATCCAATGGAGACAAAAACACTTCTTATTTCCACAAGGTTGCTAGCCAAAACAGAGTAAAAAAATTCATCTGGGGCATTAAAAATGATAGCGGTGATCATATTTCGGGGCAGGATAATATAAAGGTAGAGACGGTTAAATTTTTCAAAGGTTATTACAGATATCGATTTAAAACTATCACTGATACTCAACTGGCCCTTATCGATACCTATCCTCAAATGGTGAATCCTGAGGAAGTGACCTCCTTATGTGCCCCAGTCACTTTGGATGAAAATAAGGATGTTTTGTTTCACTTTAAAAAAGAAAAACGTCTAGGCCCAGATGACTGGACCTCAAAGTTCTTTATTTTTTTCTTCGATCTAATTGGGGAAGATCTCCTAGCTATGGTGGAGGAGACTAGAAGGCGAGGAGTTTTTGTAAGTGGTCTAAATGCAACATTCCTATCCTTAATTCCAAAGGCGAATAATCCATCTTCCTTTGATGATTTCCATTTGATTTCTCTCTGCAATGTTTGCTACAAGGTAATCACCAAACTAATAGCCAATAGACTAAAAACTTTTCTTTCTAGTTTTATCTCCTTCGAACAAATGGGATTTATTTAGAACAGGCACATTCAAGATTCTTTGGGAACAACCCATGAAACCATTCATAGTATTAAAAAGAAAAGGAAAAAATCTTTCATCCTCAAACTGGATTTAAGGAAGGATTTTGACACTATTGATTGGGACCATCTAAGAATGATTTTGCTAAAAATTGGAGTGGGTTTGCCAATGACTAATTGGATTATGTCCTATGTATTGTCCGCTTCCTTCGCTATTTTAATTAATGGGGAAGCTATTGGATTACTAAGAGGGGGGGTGAATCAGTAATAGAGCAATTTAACCATATAATCCAAGTGTTATATCAATGAAGCATTATTATCCAATAACTGCAGAGTAAATAAGCAATGAGCAAATGAACAATCATACAC
>SNQJ01S0042519.1:68107-81874 GCA_010110895.2 Picea sitchensis
TTGCCTCCTTATATGCAAATGTATGCAATTGTTAATGTTGAGAATTTGAAATTGTATGAGCCTCCTTTGATTGATGATCAAGGAGAGCATGTTCAGATTCCTTCTATAGATGATTTTTCCCCAGAATATCTTATAGAACTGCATGAAGACACCATCCTTGACAGGAAAATGTGAACTTCAAAACGAGGAAATGTGGAGTATCTTCGAGTTGGTATTAAAGGTACAAATCCAAGAAAAGCCAAGTGGATTGAGGTTGGAAAGGTGAGGGAGTTATACCCTCATCTTCAGATAGACTAAAAATAGTCTTTTGGATGTCCAAAAGCTTTCCAATGGGGAGGTGTGATCCAGAGGATAAAATTTTTCTCAAAAATCAAAGTGCTTGAAATCACTTCAAATTGAACGAGAGCGTAGGCTTCGTCGTTACAAACCCAACGCAACTCATTTGGGTTCAAAAGGACGTCGGGAGCGATAAATATCGCGTTTTGTTCAAAATGACAAACAGGCAAAAAAAGGGGTGTTGATTGTACAGTCTGTATAGTCCATACGGATGCTGACGTGGCAGGTCATACGACACGTGGCAGGCCATACGACACATGGCAGGCAGTTATTTAGACAGTTGGCATGTGACATGGCATGTTTGCAGTGAACAGAATGACGACAAGTGGCTCATTCAATGGCCGCCACGTGTTATATATACATTGGTTTAAAATTATGTCATTGGTCAGAGTCAACCCCGTGACCTCTGGGCAGGGGGGAGAGACTTGGGAAGAGCCGCCAACCGGTGCACCACTAGTTGTTCCTTGTTATATATGTGGCAAATTATTTATAAATGTTTGCATATGTGTATAGTTGGGGCGTGATCGGGCTGGGGCTTAGCCCGAGCCCTTGGTTGCACATTGTATTAACATATGACCCAATGCTATACCATTCGACACGCGCACGCAGTTGTGTTTTGTTTTGGTTCCAACGATTATACAAACGACCTGCCATTTATCCTTTGACCATTGACTTGTGGAACAGGAGCCTATGTTAATACTTGTGCACAGTCGCATGCGTCATACGACCTTGCCCTTGACGGTTAGGGGCTAGGTGTTCCCGTAACTGTCCTATAGTTTGCACGGTTCACGCGGTTGCGTCTGGTGCTAAGTTTTTACGATTAAATATGTGTGTGGGCTAGGTTGAGCCAACAAGGGTGCGTTTTGTAGATGCAAAGACAACAAGTTTGAAGGGGGGACTTCCAGGAAGCCTATCTTCTTCAATTTTTGGCCAAACGAGGTGCTAAAAACTCCCAAGTAGGGGTTTTGGACGTTCTGAATCCATTGGAGCAGTCTATTTGGCATTTTGAGCATTTTAAAGAACATTTTTGAGCACTTTGAGAAAATAATACAAATGATCAATTGGAAGATGGACCAGGAGATGTAGCCCAAGAGAGGGGTGAACTCCTTTATCATTTGTTGTGTTATGTGTTTTTTGTTCACTGTTTTTGCTATTGTTTATATGCATCTTGAATGAGTAAATCCTATTAAATCTGTTTCAAAGTTGATCCATTTTCATTTTAACACATAAAATTTAACTTGCAAATATTTTCAAGAATACAAGTCTTCTTCATTTTTAGATCAAGGGTGGTTCTATGTGTGATGTTGGGGGAACCATCAAGCTTGACAGCTCGCAAACTTACCATTAGTTATTCAATGGAGGAACGAGAACGAATACATAAGTAGAGTTAATAGGCACTTGGGCTTCTCTAATTATGGAAAGAATTATGAATATTCAATATATTCAAATCCCAGGAGACTCAAAATTCATTATTGAATGGATCAACCTTAAAGGGAAACTGATTGCTTTAAATTTAGAAGGTTGGAAGTGAAGGATTAGAGACCTCCGTGGCACCTTCAAGGGCACTAGGTTTTAGCATATTTTCAGGGAATCTAATCAACAAGAAGATCTTTTATCAAAGCGTTCCCTCTCGGAGACAATTGGGAAACTCACTTAATTTTCTTGGGATGGATCTACTTATGGACATCTCCAGCATGTGGTCTTCTCCTAGCTCCCTTCCTTTTCTTAGTGTTCTCTCTGGTCTTCCAGATTTCTGCTTCACTCTGTTCCCTCTTCTTGAGTCAAGAAGTTTTCTCAGGTTCTCCTTAGTTGTTGAGTTCTTACTATTGGTTTGAGGCAGGGACTCTAAGATGTCAGTTTTGTTTTTTTTTTCTGAACTTTTTTGCTCCTTTCTGTTCCTTTCTGGAGGAGGTAACTTTGTGTGATTAGTTTCCATTTTTCAAGTTACTTGGAATATGTAATTAAAATTATTAATATAATTTTGAGTGAATTTCTTATTGAAAAAAAAAAACTCTTATAGATGTGGGTATTTTCTATAGGTAGCATATATGTGTGTGTGTGTGTGTGTGTTAGTTGTGAAGATATCAATGAATAAAATTATAACCAAGAAAATTAATGAGATGAGGAAATAATACTTGTTGAAAGAGGATATCCTATTAATCATGGTGATCGAATCAAGATCAAGAATCATTACGTGAGTTTGAGATGTCAAGGATCCTTATCCTATCATGGTATCATTGTCATTACTAGACAACAATATTAAACATAATATAATAAAATATGATCTTTAGTCACCTTAAGTAAAAGAGACATTAAATGATAATAGCATGGGATCATGATTATCAAGGAATGTTTTTTTTTTAATTCGTTGAAAATTGATGTCATTACAAATTGGTATCAGAGCATGGTTCAAACACTACGACATTATGGGCTCAAAATGAACAATATATATATATATATATATATATATAACTCTTGTTAAAGACAAAAGAATTGACATCAATTATGTTTTTTCACATATCAGAATCAAATAACAAGTGTCATGGATGAAGAAAATGGTAAATCAACACCAACTAGTCCATAGATATATGTGGAACTAAACAATGAACAACCATGAGATAACTCTATAGGAATATTGGAAACCATGCATAGCATAAAGGAAAATTTATAGAGTATCAAGGAAAATAATGAAAAACTATTCAAGGCTAGTAAAGAACAAGAAGAGTTAAATGAGATTATTCTTAAAAATATGATTAATATGAAATAGTTTATAAATATAGGACATACTTCCATCAATGCTAAAAATGAACTTTCCAATGAAGAGATACACAAATGTAAAGACCACCCAACAATTAGTGATAAAATAAAACTATTAACTGAAGGAAGTAGTGAGTATAAATATGAAAGAAACACCTTATATAAGATTGTACCCAAAACCAAGAAAATGAAATGGCATGAGAACGGATTGTTTGGTGAGTTTAAAAATATCAAACCACCCAATTTTGATGGCGAGTCTAAGGAGGGAGCATAAGCTTCTATTATGGATATGGGTAAATATTTCCAAATCTATACTTATCCTAGAAATTTAAGGGCCATATTAGTTGTGTATCAACTGAATGGTAAAGTTGTCATTTGGTGGCAGAAGACTAACACGGTCAATAAGATTAGGAGCAATGTGTTGCATAAATTTATATTTTCGATACACTAGTTCAGTGGGATTTAACTGACTAGTTCTATTTTAGACTTTCTAATTTTAGACCATCACTATTATGCATGCATTCGTAAGAAAAGTTCATGGCAACTTATTGCTTCTTTTCTTTTCTTAATTATAGGATGTCATTGTCTATATGAGTGAATATCACTCACTCATTGAATAGATCATAATATACATTGATTCTCATTCTTCATATTTTATCTCTCTTCCTTTTCTTGATACGATTTTTTTGTGTATGCTTTAGCTAGGTCTCCTATGCAGGTATCCATGAAACACTGGCATTGTATCAGAGCCAAGCTACTTGGAGCAACCCAGAGAAGCCAGAGAAGAGTGAAAGAGAATTTAATTATTGAGTAAACCTAGTTTCTACTAGATTCACAGCCTATCCCTATCGAAAGGTGAAAAAATTGGAATCGACGCAGTCTATCCATCACTAGGGTGCAATGGTCACACTCAAACTTAAGAAATTTTGTTTTTTCAAAATCGATGTAGCCTATCCACAACCAAGGTGCAGCGTAGTTGCACTGCATTCTTCACCAGGGTGCAAAATTTAGTTTTTCAAAATTTACGCAACCTATCCACAGCCAAGGTGCGACATAGTCGCATTGTATCCTTCACTAGGGTGTGACGTTCTCTCAGTCTGCCCATTTCCAGGGTGAGACACTCTAGAAAATTGGTTTTCTGTAGTAAAACAACCATATCCTGAAATCCTTGATCTGGGTCGAGCTGAAAATTTGATCAGAGACATATGACATAGGGATTCTCATGCTCACCAAAAATATCCAAAACCCACATCATAGTTTAGTAGATATAGCTATTTTATAATATTTATAGTTGTCCTAGAATCGTTAGTCATATCTCAAAATCCACGCTCTGGGTTTTCAAGATTTATTTTCAAAATCAATTGCGGGGATGGAGATGATGCAAATTATTCAATCAATTCTGGTGATAATACTTACACCATACAACCATTTTGAATGGAATCTGAAGGCCACATTCCAACTCAAAAGAAAAGGACTGTAAATTTGATGATGGTGACATAAACATAACCTAAATCAATGCTTGAGAATACCAGATGAACGAACCGTAAGGATGAGGCCACATGAATACTTCTTGAGTGAATATCCATTGATTTATGGTTTCATGTTGCTGCATGCAAGACTCCAAATGAGATCTGGACCACCTTGGAAGGACTCTTTGGAAAGCAGGATGAGATGTGAGGTCATATGCTTGAGGTGGAGTTGAATACCTTAAACCCTAAAAGTTTTGATAATATACATGATTTATTTACTAAATTTATATGTTTGATATTGAGCTTGGTTGAATGTGGTATTAAAAATTCTACATAAGAGAAACAACTTATTCTAAAAATATTGGCCAAGATAGGACCATAATACACTGTATATGTCTCCAATTTCCATTCTGGCATATGTATTTTTGGAAGAAATTGGAAAATACCTATGATGGTTCAGTTCATTGAGTCTCTCACAAAAGAGAAGAAAAAACTCATACATATGGGCCTAATCAAGGATCCCAAAGCACATGCACTCACCATGCATGATGGAAAAGGATCATCCAAATAGAACAGGAAGGAGAAACAAAACGATAAAGAGGGATATTCCAAACCCTTCAACGATTCTTCAAGTTCCAAAGACTGTTCATATTCCAAGAAGAAGAAGAAGGGAAAGCAATGCACTTACTGCAATAAACCAAATCATGAAGAATCCACATGCATGAAGAAATAGATCGATCTTATGGCACAAGCACTTCAACATAACAACCTTGAAAACTTCATTCCAGAGGGAGTCAAGAAGTAGAAGGAAGAAGATCATGCTCCTAAGAAAGGTAATCATCATGCTATTGTTGCAATTAATTCCTCATCTGGTTCATGGATTATAGATTCTGGTGCATCCCATCATATGGAAACAAAAGAGGAGGTTTTCTCTTCTTTGAGTCCATGCTCAAGACCTCCTATTCTCATGGGGGATGATACTCTAGTAGAAGTAGCAAGAGAAGGGAGAGTGGAACTCCACAATGGTAGTTTTGAGAAGTTTTTACATGTTCCAAATCTTTGTATGAATATTCTTTGAGTTTATCAGATCACTCAGAAAAGTAAAAAGGTTGAATTTACATCAGATTCAGTTTCAGTAATTGACGTGCATGACAATTCCATCATTGCAATTGGTGAGGTGGATCACAAGTCAAGGTTGTATAAATTCACTAAGTTTTATGATGAGGACTCCTCTTTTATAATCACACATAAAGAGAGTACTTTTCGTGCACCTCTGGAGCAACATGCATATACTCTTGTGCTTCCATCATTTCAAACATCATAGATGATTCCATATACTCAGATTATGTACATGGAAATAAGTAGGTAGTACAACCATATGAAGCTTCACTAGATGCCTAAGAAGGCACAATTCACACTTCAAGAAGCAGGTATCCTTGTAGTTAATCCATTGGATCTGAGGAGGAATCGATCTTAGCATGAGGGGCCTTCTCATGTACTTTTATCTTCAGAACCAACGATTCCCATGCATTTCTATATGGTTCAATCTTCTGATCCGCAGATCTACAATGAGGTTGTGGGAAATCCATTATGGTAAGAAGCCATGAAAAAGGAGTATGACTCAATCCTAATAAATCAAAATTGGCATCTGGATCCACTTCCACCATAAAGGAATATTTTCAGGGGCATATGAGTCCACAAGATCAAGAGGTACAAGGCTAGATAGGTTTCCAAAGGACTTCATCAGATCCATAAATATTTCTACATGTTCACAAATACTTTTAGTGAGTTGAAGTTTCAGACTTTGATGGATCATCTTGGAGCGAAGAACACAGTTGCCTAGCAGAAAAATTTTCTTCTCTTTATGCATTGTCTTTTGAGGGGAGGTTTTGTTCCCATGTGGTTTTCCCTCTTTCCTCATTTTTATTCAGTGTTCATTAGTTGCATTTTACATTAGTACCTAATATGGCCTAGTAGTCGAGACTCATTTTTTACTCCATAGTGATGTTCAGGGGGGGTGTTGGAGAAATTTATATTTTTGACACTCTAGTTCAATGGGAGTTAACTGACTATTTCTATTTTATCCCATCACTATTATGCATGCATTCCTAAGAAAAGCTCACCGCAGCTCACTGCTTCTTCGAAAAGCTCACCGCAACTCACTGCTTCTTCGATTTTCTTAATTATAGGATATCATTGACTATATGAGTGAAAATCACTCACTCATTGAATAGATCATAATATACATTGATTCTCATTCTTCATATTGTTTCTCTCTTCCTTTTCTTGATAATATTTGTTTGTTTATTCTTTAGCTAGGTCTCCTGTGCAGGTTTCCATGAAACACTGACACAACAAACTTAATTGGAAAATATTCAAGAAATATTTTAAACAAACGTATTTAATAGAATGATACTATGATGAAAAATATAAGGATCTTAATTATATTAATTTAGGTAGATGACTATTAAGGACTTTATCAAAAAAATTGTGAATCTAATGAGATATGTACCTTACCTTAGAGAGGAGAAGGAAAAATTTCAGTAGTTCATGAGTTGTTTTCCTCGAGCATACAAAGAAAAAATTGAGTTCCTTAATCCAAAGACATTGGATGAAGTAATAAGGCATGATAAACTATGACTCAATCAATTTAAACAAAGATCTAAAACTACAAAAACATGGTAGTATAAAAATAAGGACAAGTTTGACCCTAAGAAGAAACATTTTAAACATCCTCGACAACCATCACAAAATGCACTAGTTAGGAGAAACAAATTCAATGGACATCAAAGTGTATCATCCCAACAAAAAAATAAACCTACATATTTGGAAACTAAGATATTTAGATATACAATTAGGCTGCCTCTTTATTATTGTGGTTGCAAGAACCTCACTTATACTGAGACTTCCCTCTAAATAAAAACATAAATCAGGCAATGCATAACATTTAAGAAGCATCAACAATTAATGACATTGTTAGAAGTATTCATAAGATCAATGATTCCCTTAAAAATCAACAAGCTAACGATCAATATTCCATGGTGATGTTAGAAGGTATGATAAATCATAAACTTGTACCTATACTAATAGACCCTGGTGCAAATTTAAGTTATATTTCACCTACAGTAGTAGAAAGTTGTAAACTGGATAAAGTTAAACACAAGAAGCCTTGGTTAGTGTTGTTATCTACATGAAAAAAAAGGAGTTGGTTGACTTGGTAAAATATTGTACGATAAATATGGATGGAATGGAGACTAAGGTATATCTAAACATTTTTCCATTAGGATCTTATGATATGCTCATAGGCATGGATTGTCTATAATAACATTCAACAATTGTAAATTGTCGTGAAAATAATTTTAATTGCTTAGATGATTTTGGCCATAGAAGAACAACAAAAGGAATACAATGGGGGGTGTCGGTAAGAAAGTTTTCTACTTTATAGTTAAAAAAAAATGCAATAAAGGGATGCAAAATTTATGTTGTGCATGTATATGAAAATGTAGGGAAAATGAATAAAATTTTGTTAACTGAAGATCCAATACTAAAAGAGTTCCAGGATGTGTTTCTAGAAGAAATTCCAGGATTACCTCCTAGAAGGGACATATATTTAACTATATAATTAGTACCTGGAGTTTCATCGGTTCCAAAGGCCCCATACTGAATGAGTACTCCATAACTAACTGAACTGAAGATGCAACTTCTAGAGTTCATGGATAAACAATATATCAAACCCATTGTGTCTTCGTGGGGAGCACCAGTCTTGTTTGTTAAAAAGAAAGATGGAAATTTTATAGTGTGCATTGATTATAGAAAGCTTAACAAGATGACAATAAAAAATAAGTATCATTTACCCCACATTGATGACTTGTTTAATCAATTCGGAGGAGCTAAACTTTTCTCTAAGATAGATTTTCGATCAAGATATCATCAGGTTATAATTAAAGAAGAAGACATTCATAAAACTTCTTTCCAAACTAGATATGGACACTATGAGTTCATAGTGATAACTTTTGGTTTAACAAACACACCAACTACATTCATGTGTTTGATGAACAATGTGTTGATAAAATATATAGACAAGTTTGTAATCGTGTTCATAGATGACATTTTGATTTATTCAAAAACCAAATAGAAACATGAAGAACACTTGAGAATGGTTTTGCAGACACTTAGGGAGTATTAACTGTATGAAAAGTTTAGTAAATGTGAATTTTATCAGGATAAAGTACAGTATTTGGGACATGTAATTTTAGAAGAAAGGATTTCAGTCGACCCAAAAAAAGTCAAAGCCATCTTGGAATAGTCAGAGCCAAAGGATGTGTCATATTTCCAACATTTCATGGGAATCATGGGATATTATAGTAGGTTCATAAAGGGGTTTTCAAAACTTTCCTAACCGATAACCTCTTTGCCGAAAAAGGGAATCAAATTTAAATGGACTGAAAATTTTTAAGAGATATTTGAAAATCTAAAACAATTGTTAACAACAACATCTATATTGAATATAACAGAACCAAATAAGGACTTTGTGTTCTGTATTGATGCTTCATTAGAGGGATTAGGAGGTGTATTGTTACAATATGACTATGTGGTTTCTTATGAATCACGAAAGTTGAAACCTCATGAAAATAACTATGCAACACATGATTTGTAATTAGTTGCTATTGTACACACTTTAAAAATGTGGTGACACTACTTGTTGGGTAGGAGATTTTTGTTGAAAAATGATAATATCAACCTTAAGTACTTGTTCAATCAACATAAATTAAATGCAAGACAGGTGAGATGCTTATCTTTCCTAAGTGAGTATGATTTTGAGATAAAACATATTAAAGGAAAGGGAAAAACAATTATCAGATGCATTCAAGAACTTAGTGGAAAACTAAAAACAATTTTCAACAGTAACGTACAAATTGATTAAAAATAGAGAATTAAATCAGTAGTAGAAAATGATGAAAATTATAGGAAAATACAAGAAAATTTTCAAAATAATAAATGAGTTGAGAAAGAATCAAAATTCATTTGCAATCAGGAAGGTTTAGTGTGGTACAAAAATAGAACTTGTGTTCCAAACAACACAAAGTTAAAGAATTTAATATTGGCTGAAGTCCATAAGAAACCTTATTCAGGTCACCCTCGTTACCCAAAGACTATAATTTTTTTGAAGAAAGAGTATTTTTGGATTGGGATGAAAACAAAAGTATCTAAATATCTTTCCATGTGTATTGAGTTCCAACAAGAAATCTAAGAACCATCACCAAACTAGATTATTGCAGGCAATACCCATTCCTGAGTGGAAGTGGGAAGTGATTAGCATGGATTTTATTACAGGACTACCTACAACTCGGAAAACTAATGACTATATAATGGTAGTAGTATAAAAACTCACTAAAGTTGCACACTTTATCCCAGTGAAATCAACTCATAAAGCTATAAACATTGCAGAAATTTTCAGGAAAAAAATCTTAAGAATACATGGTTTACCCAAAACTGTTATTTTAGACAGGGATACAAAGTTCACTTCAAATTTATCGAAGACTTTGTTTAGTGGTTTGGACACCCAATTGAATTTTAGCACCACATATCACCCTCAAACAGATGTTCATACCTAAAGGACTAACGAAATTGTAGAGGATATGTTCTGGATGTATGTGATGGATTGTTCCACAAAGTAGGAAGAGTACCTTCATCTATTTGAGTTTGCATATAATAATGGTTATCAGACTTCCCTAAAGATGAGTCCCTTTGATATGATATATGGAAGGAAGTGTCGAACACCTGTTAGATGGGATAACCTAGTTGAATGGATCATTTTATATCAAGATGTGTTTAAGGAAATGGAAACAATTGTTTAGAAAGAAAAATAGAATTTGAAAAGTTCACAAGACAGACAAAAATGTTTTGCAGACCTTAAAAAAAAACATGAAAAATTCAATATAGGATATCATGTTTATCTTAAAGTCAAACCCATAAACAATTCAATAAAATTGGGAAAGAGTACCAAGTTGATACCATGATATTGTGGGTCATTTCAAGTGCTTTCTAGAGTGGGGCCAGTGGCCTATCGACTTGCACTACTAGCCAATTTAAAAGTACACAATGTATTTCATGTTTAATTATTAAAGAAATGTGTACATGATGTAACTCATATTGTGAATTGGAATGTGATTCAGCTGGAACTAGAAGGAGAGTTCCAGGTGGAACCACTGCGTATTCTCGATAAGAAGAAAACTATGCTACAGAACTAAGTCATCGCTCAAGTTAAAGTTTAGTGGAGGAAGTTTAGTCCCGAGGAGGCCACTTGGAAAATTAAAGAAGCCATGAGAGAGGCTGATCCATTCTTGTTTCAATGTTGATATGCTCAGATTGGAACACCAAGGATGGTGTTCAATTTAAGGGGGAGAGGATGTAATCTCCCTCAATTTATAAACATTTTAATATTTTAATTTTTTATGATAATGTTTTGAAAGTTTGAAAAACGACTTATGTGAAAATTATATGATCATAAACATTGATGATGATGAATATTTTGTGTAAATATTATTTTTAATTTATTATTTAACTAGAAACACATTTAATGCAGAATTCAATTACAAAGAGTAAATCATTATTCCATGGGAGAGTGAAAAAGGATAAAAAACACCAGAGTAAATATTGTCTATGAGGACAAGTGTAAACCTACTCCCAAATATGTGGGATGTGAGGGAAAAAGCTAGCACAAAGTTAGGCTAAGAATATTCCCTAGGGTAAGGGATGATGCTAACTTGAAAAAAGACCTAGGAAAGTTATTTTTGTTTCTTGGAAAAACAAGAAAATAAAAATATAAAGGAGGCATGACATTGTTGAGTACTTGTGAAGAGGATTTGAGTTTAATGGTTCTAAGAAAGATTCAAACTCAGATTTTTTTGGAAAGGGTTGTACAATGTTTAGTCCATATAGAATAATCATTTAAGCTCGGGGGTGACACAAACAAGTAATCTTGGTTGTTCAGGTCTATGGTTGGGAGGAACTAGATTTTATACTCAGTTTGTTGCTTGAATTTTAAAGTAGACTTAGATATGGTTTTCTTTCTTTTTTCTTATCTAATAGTAAGTGACAAATAGTTGTAGTAGAGAATAATTAATAGTTATTACATCATTGGTTAATACTCAAGATAAACATTTTTGTGTATCTATAGAATGTCTATTCATAATTAAAAATAGGTATAAGTATTGATTTATTTGCAGAAAGAAACATCTTTAGAATGAATGGCCATAGTCAATAGAAATACTTCTGCATGATTACTAGTGTTGGTTTGTTTGTAGCTAGGAGTATATATACATTATTAGATTATTACCTATCTTGAAAGGAGTTATTGTTTACAAGCCGTGTTATAACAAAATAAAGAAATTATAGTATAGATCGTATAATACTAGTAATGCAAGAGATTACTTAGTTTATGATTGTTGTCAAGAATAAATAAAATAATTCATTGTTATGTTTAGTAAGGGATTAATAAATGCTACATGCATACATTGTATGTTATTCTATATGTAATGGTTATCTCTCACATAATTCAGTGTGTATATAAAATACAAAGGATATGTCCTGAATATAAAAACATATTTGTATTTACAGGGAGTAAATGATGCATGCAAATTATAATTTGAAAGAGTGTAGTGACAACCAAAGCATGGTGTTAAACCAGTAGGCTGTATTATTTTTAATAAATAAATATTATGTAAACTATACAAACTAGAATATTACAGTGTAAAAACTAAGGGGTTTTACATATATAAATATATTATCATAGTTATAACTTATAAAGATTCAAGGGTTTTCATTTTGAAACCCTAAGCCAATGTCAAGGTCATATTGTAATAGTTAAAAAGAATAAAATATAATGGGAATCTTTCAAAATAAACCTTCACCTTAACACTTGGTTTGAGGTACTTGATACATGAATCCGGTAATAAAACAACTAGAACTCATCGGTGTAACTATGAGATGGGTATTTCCCTTATTAAGTGGGACATTCTTCAAGCAAAAGGATGGATTGGTCTAGGTCTTTGTATTCTGTGTAAACACCATCTTGAAGACAATCCTCATCTTTTTATACATTGTCCATATAGAAAGGTGGTATGGTTTTATTGCTTGCAGGTGCTAGATTTTAGAACTCATTGGATTGGAAATACTCTAAATGAGTGTATGGATGAGTGGAACAGCAAGCCCGATCTATCAAAAAACCTTCCCTTACTTGTATGCTGGCACAATTGGCTGGACCGAAATAATTTCCTCTTCGAAGGTAAGATCCCTTCAGCAAGGGTGACTGCTCTAAAAGTCTTGAGTGCAATTGGGAGTGTCTCCATGACTGAAAAAGTTCCAAGTTTAAGAGTTGCTCCTTTTAATAGGACTATTGGTTGTTTAGTGGAATTTTTTGATGGAGCATCGGAGGCAGGTGGCTTCAATTGTGGGCCAGGAGGGGTTATAAAGTCTTGTACTCTGAGGGCTTATTGTTGGTATTTAAATTGTGGAGAGGTAACAAACACCAAAGCTGAGATGATGGGAGCATGGGCTACACTTTTTATGGCGAAGTTTTTGGATATTCTTGATATTCATCTTTTGGGGGATTCTATAGTAGTAATTGACCGGTTAAAAAAAAAATCAAATCTCCGAGCTATAAATATTGAAGGATGGAAAAATAGAGTCAGTGTTTTGGTCGCTACCTTCAGGATTATTCAATTTCAACATATCTACAGAGAGAAAAATACGGAGGCAGATCACTTATCAAAGAAAGATCTGTCAACGACAAGTGGAAGACTGTTCTATCACTCATGGGATGGAGTCGCAGCTGGAAATATCCAACATTTTGACATTTTTTAAAATGCAATATGTGTCGTGTCCGAGTTCTTTGATATTGTTTTTCAAGTTATAGGATGAGTGATGTGTAGTGCTTTTGAAGAATTCTCATATTATGGATTGATTGTTGGTCTTTTGTTTGGATGATCAGATTCTCCTCCTTTCAGTGAGATAGGCAAATTTATGTCTTTGAAATTAGACATTAATTTGCCGAGATTTGTATGAAAATTTATATATTTAATATAATTAGTATAAATTTTCTACGGAAAAAAAATTGTAAACATAAACGAAGTTACCAATTAAAAAGGAAAAAGTTTAAAATAATATAAAAAACTCATATAAATAATCTTTCATTGTTTAATAT
>SNQJ01S0042520.1:7997-19546 GCA_010110895.2 Picea sitchensis
GGTTGTCCCCTCGAAGAGGCTTATTATCTGAAATTCTCTCTTTTTCAAGGCGTTGAGTACTTTTTCTGAGGATTTTCTATGCTATATTGATATTTGGTTCTTAACATGTGCTCAAAAGCACAACTCATGACATAATCCCCCCCCCCTTTCCCATGACAAAAATCAATCAAACTTCCCTCAAAATTAGGGTATCTTGGAATACTGCATGCTCGCCCCTATCACCTAGGTCTAAGTCTAGACTTTACCGACGAAATTCCAAACCAGGGGTACTCGTTCCTAACCAGGTCTTATAGACATATTCCCATTTACATATAATTTTAAAAATGTCAACTCCACCTCAAACTTTTCATTCAAAACCTATTATTTCCATTTAGTGGGAAACCAAGTCCTCTTCCTCACACTAGACCTCCCAACTAAGCGAAACATCAACCTCGCACTCGACGATATTGACCTTGAGACCATCACCATCTCCATTGCGATTTCCACTACATCCAATGTCGTCTGAGAATGGAACCCACATGAGTTCATGAATAATCTCTCAGCCACAACATTTTGGGTAGTGTGGACCAGCAAAATCGCCTTCTCAAGCAATAATGCAATGGACGCCACAAATGCCTTGAGTACTGGGGATTTTATGTGGTTTTTCTACACCCATTTTCCAAGGTTCTAGGACTCATCCAGTGTCTGATTCTTGAGCATTGTCTTCACGTTCTTCTTCTTATTACTCAATACAACAAACCTCATATAGAATTATGCATCCTCTTCGTACATATCAGTGGTTTTCCACCATTTCTGTACATATGGTTGGTTCATCGGTAGTGTCTCTTCTTCATCTTCTCCAAGGGACTACAAGAAATTCATAATGGTTGATCTTTGGATCAGACCTAACTTCCCATACCAAACCACATGGACATCTAAAACAGAGCTCAGAAAAGGCCCCTTTTGTTATATCAACTACAATGTCAATGCCTTCTCCACCATAGACATAAATGATGATATACATGAACAGAATCCCAACACAACCATGAACAACCACCACCCATTCATGTCGTTAAACTTATTCATGCCAAACTCCTTCAACGTGTTATGTGGGACACACCTCTGTGCATAGAATAAACCATTGATCCACCCACTCACGCACTTGCAAAGTGGACACCTCTGTGCATGGAATAAACCACTGATCTTCTCCCTCACACGCTCACACAATGAACACTTCCACACATAGAATAAACCATTGATCTTCCCCCTCACACGCTTGTACAACAGACACCTCTATGCACAGAATAAACCATTGATCCACCTCTTGACGTGCTCACACAATGGAAACTTCCTCCAGTGTACCATTGCAATCTAGTGGCTCTTCTTCTAATGAAAAACCTCCATAGACTCACACTCTCCCACGCAAATAGACATCTATTGGTAGCTCCTCTCTTCAACAAAAGAAGGCGATTGATGGCCGAATGGAGTAAGTTCTGAAGAATAAAGAGGGAGCTGAGGCAAGGTCCACGAGACACTACAAGAGAAGGACAAAGTTGAAGCCATGGTTTAGAAGACACAGGAAGTTGTCCAGAAATTATATAAGGAAGTTCCAAAAGTTCCCTTGGTCATAGGGGCCACTATGGATGAAACATTATCAAAGATTGATGAAGACATGAAGGGCTTCAGGGAGAAGATCAAGGATTCACAATTGAGGAGTAGACCCAGAATGCCACCATAGGTGCGTGAAGGTAGAGTGAGGACGAAAATGACAACAGTTTCCAATATTAATAAATTTGAAGATGAATGTACAAAACGTTGCAAGGAGAGTGTGCAGGTGTGGGAAGAGCTCATGGGAGACCCGAAAATGAATGCTATGGAGGCCAAGCTTAGAGAAGTGCAAGAACAGGTGCACGAGGAAGTAGAAAAGGTGAGTACAATGCCACCAGTCGAGTGTATGGTAGTCATTTTGACTCAGGGATAGGTATATGTCGAAGTTGAGAGACTAAAGGACCAACAGAAGATCCTTCAGCAGAGACTAGGTCCAAGGCAGGAATAAGTAGTAAGGATCATTGGAGAATTGCCCACTGTACAAGGTAAGTTCAAACAAGTCACGGTGGAAGCAGAGAAAAAACTCATAAACTTAACCTAATAGTCCATAGAAGAGATAAAAACAACAAAGGCCACAATTGTCAAAGAGGTAGAGATCGCTAAGGTTGCCCCTCAACTGTTCATTTCAATATCGCCAAGCTGCAAGCCTCTATGGATGGTATCATAAAAAATCAAGAGGAAATGAAGAACGGGATTGTCAAGTTAGAAAGATCCCAGACCCAAGCACCCAGGGTCCCATACAAAGGACAATTCCAGAAAGGGAGCCAGTTTTATAAACCTAAGAATGAGTATGAAGTTCCAAACACCTTGGCCCCTGCAAACGTTGTTGATGAAAATCCTTGGTGCCTAGAGTGCAACGAAGCACATTGGGAGCATGAGTGTCCTTACAAAACTGGCCATCAACAAGTCAACAACATGGATTGTTTCATGGAGTTTCCTCGGATAAATATCACAGATGTAGAACATTAGGAAGCCATGAAAGAAGCAACCATATCAACAAGGATGGCGGTAATAAACAACATGGATCAAGAATGACGAGAAAAGCTAAAGAAACAAGAATTTCAAATGTATAGAAGAAAGAATTTGAAACAACCTACTGTTGATCAAGCAAAGCCCCCACCCCTGGAGATACTTCTTCCCAAAACATCCAAGGATGGTAAGGTTGACCTAAATTTTGATTTTGAAGGGGCATTATCAAAGATGCATGTAAATGTCCTACTGAGAGAAGCAATCAAGATCCCATCCATCAATGAACGCTTTGATACTTTATCTTTGGGATAATATGAACCTATGAACCCCCCTATTATGTTGGAAGCTGATCACTTCAAGGTTCAATATGGTGAGAACCCTCCTTTCTTCATGACGTTGGAAATGAACGACAAGAACCTCAACAATTGCATGTTAGATACGGGTGCTAGTGCTAACATGATGTCACTCAAAGTCATGCAACAAGTGGGTTTGAAGGTCACACGACCTTATAGAAATGTATGTGGCTTCGAATCTAAATCCATACCCACACACAAGGTGGTTGAGAATGTTGAATTTTTCCTGAAGGAGTATCCAGAGAAGATGGTCAACATCGACATCATGGTAATTGATGTCCCAGATGTGTGGGGGATGTTGTTATCTAGGAAGTTTGCTAGAATATTGGGTGGCACCCTTGAGATGGACCTCACATTTTTGCAATTGCCTTTGAAAAATGGAACCATAGGTCGTCTCCTCAATGTGCCAATAATCGGGGACCATGTGCAGGACATTACTCACCCCGTCAATAATAACAAAGAATTGGATGAGATGATACAAAATCTTCAAAAGTATTCTCTAGAGGATATGCCCTTTGCAACAGAAGAGGACTTTGATCAAATCAAATGGCCCAAGAAAGAAGAATACAAACAACTCCTAGATGAATTCAAGAACAAAGAGATTGGGACGGTGAAGATATTAAAGAAACATGAAGATGACGTACAAATCCACCTGTCTCCACAGGAAGTTTTTACATCAGAAGCCAACCACCCTCCCTCAGCACAATACAACAGGGTTGTCCAAGGGATGACCAAATACAAAGTTAGAAAGTACAAGGAGGGAGACGTGGTATTGATGTGGGATACCTAGAAAGGAGAGCCAACCAATGTAAAGGGAAGCACTCAGTCATGGATCGGGCCCCTCAAAGCTGGAATGGAATCATTTAATGACTCATACTACCTATCCACTTTAGAAGGAAGAAGGCACCTATTACCTATCAGCGGGCACCTCCTCAAGCCCCACCAAGGTGGGGGTACCTGATTTCATAGGTAAGTGCAGGTAAGTAGGCATTTTCCTGTATTATACCATTTGCATTTCATGTTAGTTTTCTTTCGCATTTGCATTGCTAATTGTTTTATTTCAGTTTATATATATGTATATATATGTTGGGGTGGCATTGCTACCCCATTTTTGTTACTGTTTCCCCTATCGAGATTGAGCAGGTCTGCAGGTTATGTCAGAGATGTTAAGGTTCTCATGCGCTCTACAGTGAGCACATGTCCCCGAGTTGGAGCCAAATGTTATCCCCATTTTCTAGGGATAACTAGGATATCATGTCTCGAGGCCCACAGTTCCTATACATGGAGTACCAAGAGCAGGATTGACCCGAGCATAGCCCTAGAGGGCCCATCCTTTTATTCTCTCATCAGATTCATCTTGTCAGCAGCAGCATCATCCATCACCTTCATCTTGGTTTTATATCGGAGGAGGTTCTTGCTCCATGAGGTAATTGGTCCAGGTATCATGGTATGTGTCACTTTTGATCATTAAAACCTTTAAATATATGCATCTGATTCCTTTTATCTCTGACAACTGCTTGGATCTTACATTATCCCACTTGACCATGCTTGGGGAGATTGACAGGGTGCTCTAGCAAACCTGTACCCATAGGTCTTGCTTTGCCACTGGAGGGATTTTTGAAGAGCCATCATCCGCTCCCATCATACCACCACTCTTTCATCTTATCTCCCACTCATTTATCCCATTCCCCTTGTCTGGGAAATGGATTGACCTGTTTGTAGGGTTGCACCTTATCTCGTGTGAAGAAGGGGCTAAAGGCCCATAAGGTAAAAGAAGCTGGTAAAATATAAAAGCCTAAAATGAAACCTCGAGATGCTTCGCCCAGGGATCTCCAAGAAGGCAATAAAAATCCTCTCAGCAAGACACAAGAGGGACCTGGAAAATAAGAAACAAGATCTAATCAGAGGATAGGGGGTCTCATCAGGAGCCAGCCTATTAGGTTCATGGGTACCTAGCAGTATGACATTGCCACCATCTGGTTACCACGATAGGGCAGTGACCTTTGGTTACATGGACAAGGGAAAGGGGGTCTCATCATGAGCCAACCTTCTCATAACTGTGAAAGTACTTGTGGGTAACACTATTAGCTTTGGTCACCATGCAGAGGCAGTGTCCTCTGGTTGGCCCTTGAATAAAAGAAAAAGAAGAAGAAAAAGAAAATAAAAAATAAAGAAAGAAAAGAATAAAGGCAAGAACGGGCTTGCAAAAATGCATCCATGACAAGTACAGCTCGCCTTCTACAAAGACACCCACAGATAACATTATGCATCCATGGCTCTCACTTCACCCACATGTCTGGACATCCCCTATCCACATCACCTCACTTACATGGCTTGGATAAATTCCTCCTAGAAACTTTCCTTTTCTTGTGGATACTAGCCCAATAAGACGTCTTGTCTTTTTATCCAGTCTTGTATTGTAGGTTTTTGTAATGTCTTTGAGCTATTGACTGATATATTAGGGTCTCATGCATTTGTTTGATAATATTGATGATGAAATTTGATTAACATTGTTATGATCCCGGTGAGTGATGAGCCCATGGAGGGCGTAATCTTTGATGTGTAGGACCATGCCCAACGGATAGGTACCATTTGAATAGGTACACATGGGGAGATGATCAGTTAGGACCTCCATGGGGCTGAAGATCCCACCAGGTGGATGTTGAGATCCCATCAGGGGGCAAAGACAGGACAGTGGTTGATCAGGGTCTTGCACCAGAGAAGAAGAGGAAATTCCATCAGAGGCACTTTGGCAGAGCCCAGCCTAGGGGGAATGACCCCTTTTCAATGGAACACTAGCCTTGGAAGGCTCAGGACATCCCCATCCTCACCATGATGTCATCCAGCTTCATGGACATTTTTGGAGGCAGACTAGGCAGCAGTGGCATGTCTAGCATGTTGGAGAGGCCCATGGGGGGCTAATGTTTTGCTCCTGGATGTCTTGTTTTTCCTAGAAGGGGCTAGTGCCTCCCATAAAGGGGATTTTACCTTCTTTGCAGCTTAATTAGGGTTTTAATTTGACAATTTAATGTAAAAACAGTATTATGGCCTTGTCGTCCTTTTTATGACCTAAAAGTTAATTAAGTTCATTGATATATTGAGGAGTTTTAGCCTCATTTTATCAAAACACATCACTCACTCATTAGTGAGGTCTGATTTTAGTGCCCTACTTTAGTATTTTTGTTGGTTTAGTGAGGCGCACTTGTTGAAGGAAGGCATTTCCTGGCATTTTATGGTGTTTCTCTTGAAGGAAGGTGTTACAATTAGGGTTTGCATGGTTATTTATTGATGAATTGTAAGTATTTTTCTGCAAAACTTCTTGATTGAATGGTTGTAGTCTTATTTTCTTACATGTATTTATAATTTGTTGAATCAAAACCCTAGGAGACAAGCACACAAGTAGGTCCTTGTCTCAAGTCCCCTAAAAGAGAAAATATGTAGCCACTGAAGAAGCAAAAGAGCCTAGTCTTTGCTACACTCTTCTTCTTTTCTTCCCCTATTGCTAGCCATACTTTACAGAAGTCAAGGAGGAGATGTCCCAGGCCTAGGTTATCTGCACCTAGGGTCATTTTTCTTCTAGGGTTTGGTGATAGAGCCTTGTTGTAGCAACACTCTCCCTCACTACACCCTCTTGTCTTGATTTATCCTTTATGATAGTTATTTTTTCCAAGTCAACCTAAGGAAGGAGGAGAGAGCACGAGGCCTTGCTTTAGCAACACCGGAGTGAGCCTCTCTCCCCTAGGGATTTGATTCTGGGGCCCTGCCATAGCAACACTTCAGAACTCTTCCTTCTAGTCCTTAGTCGTCCTCTTTCAACCCTTGTGTCCTCTATTAAATTGACTCCATTAACCCTAAGGCACTGATATTAGACCTCCAGCGTTGAAGTGAAATTGATCAAACAACTCTCAAACCATTTTCTACATTGAAACCCTAACTACACTAACCCTAAACTGCTAACCCTAAGTTGTTGATGTCACACTTGAATATTTCATCTTTATGCAGCAATGTCTTGTTTTAAGAGAAATTAAATGGTGATTTAAGCATTAATTGATGGTGTGTTGATTTGTTACATTGAATTCCATGTCATTTTAGTATTTATTGAGGAAGTGATATTATTTGCATTGCTATATTGATAAACATTGACTTCGTCAATATTTATTGCCATAATTGCTTATTTAAATATCAAATAGTCAACCTAAGGAAGGAGGAGAGAGCACGAGGCTTTGAATTATAGCTTTCATATATTAGTTTGTTGTTTCTTTGGTCCAGGTAGGTGTTCTTCATTGGGGATTCACTTTACTATTGGTTGTTTAGTCGAGACTATATTTTTTGGTGGTGACCTGTGAAGGGGGAACTTTACCTTTGTCCTTTTAACTTTTGCCTCTTCAAAACCCCAGGTCACCGGGGACGTCTCCTCTGGGCCTGACCTCCCTAAAAAGAAAGATCCTTCCCATCGAGGTGACATTGGGTGGGATAAGTTCTTGTTACGCCAGTTTGGACCTCTATCTTATAGCCATTTGACCCAGATACAAACTGTGTGATAACATTTTGGCGCCATTACCGGGGAACACTGAGTCAATTCTCCTCAAATGACAAATATTTTCGGTAAGCCTTGCCTCAAGAACCTTATCTTACAAGCTTACCTGGCGACTCCACTAGGGTGTTTTCCCTTTTCTTTGATAGTTTCAAGTAAACTATCTGGCAACTCCACAAACTAAAAAGAGGTTCAATCATCCTCCCTTGTCTTTCAAAAGGAAGCCTCCCAAGAACTCCCCTGTTGTCAAATCACTTTTCAAGAATAACCTTCCTTTAAGAATCATGTCTAGCTCTCAGACTGCTACAATGAACCCAGCCAACAATCAAAGACAATGGTCATCTACTCTCTTCAAACCATTAGACATGTCAACCATACCAGGCTACCCTAGAAAAATGCCACCCAAGTATGAGAAGTGGTTGCCTAAATTTACCGGTATTGATGCAATCAGTGCCGAAAAGCACATGAGCAACTTTTGGGCATTCTTCCAGCTTCACCCCATTAGTGATGATGTTGAAGATTTAGTCATGAAGTTGTTTTCCGCTACTCTTTATGATGCCTCAAGGCACTGGTACCTAATCCTTTCCGATGGAAGCATCAAAACCATGGATAGACTTGAAGAGGCCTTTCTCAAAAGATGGAGTGTCAAAGAAGACCCTAATATTCTCCTCACATGACTAAATAACCTTGCTAAATATGAAAATGAGTCCATTTGGGAGTTCCATACTAGGTTTGAGATTTTGCTGCAAAGGATTCCCACAAGCCATCATCCGAAAGATGACTACCTCATCCATGTCTACACCAGATCTTTCAATGGCCAACTAGGGTATCTTCTCAGAGATAAAAACCCCCAATCCATTCAAGAAGCCCAAGAGCTCGCTACTAAAATAGAGGAAAACCTCCTTTCATCCAAGATTGGGCCTTTTGCTAACCCAAGGGGGAGAATAGACACTAAACCAAAGATACTTCACAATGTTGAGCCTACTTCAGATCTATGTACCAGTATCGCCAAGCTGCAAGCCTCTATGGATGGTATCATAAAAAATCAAGAGGAAATGATGAACAGGATTGTCAATTTAGAAAGATCCCAGACCCAAGCACCCAGGGTCCTATACAAAGGACAATTCCAGAAAGGGGGTCAATTTTATAAACCTAAGAATGAGCATGAAGTTCCAAACACCTTGGCCCCTGCAAACGTTGTTGATGAAAATCCTTGGTGCCTGGAATGCAGCGAAGAACATTGGGAGCATGAGTGTCCTTACAATATTGGCCATCAACAAGTCAACAACATGGATTGTTTCATGGCGTTTCCTCCAATAACTATCACAGATGCATAACATTAGGAAGCCATGAAAGAAGCACCCAGATCAACAAGGATGGTGGTAATAAACAACCTGGATCAGGAATCACAAGAAAATCTAAAGAAACAAGAATTTCAGGTGTACAGAAGAAAGAATTTGAAACAACCTACTGATGATCAAGCAAAGCCCCCACCCCTGGAGATACTTCTTCCTGAAACATCCAAGGATGGTAAGGTTGACCTAAATTTTGATTTCGAAGGGGAATTATCAAAGATGCATGTAAATGTCCCCCTGAGAGAAGCAATCAAGATCCCATCCATCAAGGAACACTTTTATACTTTATTTTTTAGATCAGATGAACCTATGGACCCCCCTATTATGTTGCAAGCTGATCACTTCAACGTTCAATATGGTGAGAACCCTCCTTTCTTCATGACATTGGCAATGAATGGAAAGAACCTCAACAATTACATGTTAGATGTAGGTGTTGGTGCCCACATGATGTCACTCAAAGTCATGCAACAAGTGGGTTTGAAGGTTACATGGCCTTATAGAAATGTATGTGGCTTCGAATCTAAAGCCATACCCACACACGGGGTGGTTGAGAATGTTGAAGTTTGCCTGAAGGAGTATCCAGAGAAGATGGTCCACATCGACATCGTGGTAGTTGATGTCCCAAATGTGTGGGGGATGTTTTTATCTAGGAAGTTTATTGCAATGTTGGGTGGCACCCTTGAGATGGACCTCACATTTTTGCAATTGCCTTTGAAAAATGGAACCATAGGCCATCTCCTCAATGTGCCAATAATCGGGGACCATGTGCAGGACATTACTCACCCCGTCAATAATAACAAAGCACAAGACGAGATGATACAAACTCTTCAAAAGTATTCTCTAGAGGATATGCCCTTTACAATAGAAGAGGACTTTGATCAGATCGAATGGCCCAAGAAAGAAGAATACCAACAACTCCTAGATGAATTCAAGAACAAAGATATTGGGATGATGAAGATATTAAAGAAACATGAAGATGACGTACAAATCCACCCGTCTCCACAAGAATTTTTTACAGAAGAATCCCACCCCCTCCCTCAGCACAATACACCAGGGTTGTCCAAGGGATGACCAAATACAAAGTTAGAAAGTACAAGGAGGGAGACATGGTATGGATGTGGGATACCTAGAAAGGAGAGCCAACCAATGTAAAGGGAAGCACTCAGTCATGGCTTGGACCCTTCAAAGTTGGAATGGAATCCGTTAATGACTCATACTACCTATCCACTTTAGAAGGAAGAAGGCGCCCATTACCTATCAGTGGGAACCTCCTCAAACCCCACCAAGGTGGGGGGACCTAATTTCATAGGTAAGTGCAGGTAAGTAGGCCTTTTCGTGTATTATACCATTTTCATTTCATGTTAGTTTGCTTTCGCATTTCCATTGCTAATTGTTTTATTTCAGTTTATATATATGTCTATATATGTTGGGGTGGCATTACTGCCCCATTTTTTTTACTAATGCCCCTATCGAGATTGAGTAGGTCTACAGGTTATGCCAGAGATGTTGAGGTTCTCATGCACTCTACGGTGAGCACATGTCCCCGAGTTGGAGCCAGATGTTATCCCCATTTTCTAGGGATAACTAGGAGATCATGTCTCGAGGCCCATAGTTCCTAGACATGGAGTACCAACAGCAGGATTGACCTGAGCATAGCCCTGGAGGGCCCATCCTTTTCTTCTCTCATCAGATTCATCTTGTCAGCAACAGCAGCATCTGTCACCTTTGGCTTGGTCTTGTATCGGAGGAGGTTCTTGCTCCATGAGGTAATTGGTCCAGGTATCATGATATGTGTCACTTTTGATCATTAAAACCTTTAAATATATGAATCTGATTCTTTTTATCTCTAACAACTAATTGGATCTTACATTAGCCCACTTGACCATGCTTGGGGAGATTGACAAGGTGCTCTAGCAAGCCTGTACCCATAGGTCTTGGTTTTCCACTGGGGGGATTTCTGAAGAGCCATCATCTGCTCCCATCATACCACCACTCTTTCATCTTATCTTCCGCTCATTTATCCCAATCCCCTTGTCCGAGCATTGGATTGACCTGTTTGTAGGGTTTCACCTTATCTCGTGGAAAGAAGGGGCTAAAGGCCCAGAAGGTAAAAGTAGTTGGTAAAAGATAAAAGCCTAAAATGAAACCTCGAGATGCTTCGCCCAGGGATCCCCAAGAAGGCAATAAAAAGCCTCTCAATAAGACACAAGAGGGACCTAGAAAATAAGAAATAAGATCTAATCAAAGGATAGGGGGTCTCATCACGAGCCAGCCTATTAGGTTCATGGGTAGCTAGAAGTATGACATTGACACCATCTATTTACCATGCCAGGGCAGTGACCTTTGGTTGCATGGCCAAGGTAAAGGGGGTCTCATCACGAGCCAACCTTCTCATATCTGTGAAAGTACTTGTCGGTAACACTTTCAGCTCTAGTCACCATGCCAAGGCAGTGTCCTCTGGTTGGCCCTTGAATAAAAGAAAAATAAGAAGAAAAAGAAAATAAAAAATAAAGCAAGAAAATAATAAAGGCAAGAATGGGCTTGAGAGGTCTAGCTCGCCTTCTACAAAGTCACTCACAGATAACATTATGCATCCTTGGATCTCACTTCACCCACATGTCTGGACATCCCCTAGCCACATCACCTCACCTACATGGCTTGGATAAAGTCCTCCTGGAAACTTTCCTTTTCTTGTGGATACTAGCCCAATAGGACGTCTTGTCTTTTTATCCAGTCTTGTATTGTAGGTTT
>SNQJ01S0042520.1:29124-45930 GCA_010110895.2 Picea sitchensis
ACAATACTCGACTAGATCAACATACAAAGGATCTTAGCCGGAATATAAATAAGCAACTGCGGCTGAATAAAATAACAACACTCGACTAGATCAAAAGACAAAAGGATCTTAGCCAAAATACAAATAAGCAACTAAAAGATAATACCCAGAATATGGAAGCACTGCGGAATCAATGAAGAATGATGGAAGACCTGGATGATCTTCCCGGTGACTAGGGTGTGTCTTTTAACACCGAAATCATCCAACCGGTGTCTTCCTCCTATAATACATTGAACTATCTCTCCTAAGATGTGCCTCTTCTCCTCAATGACAAGTCATAATCTGCATAATGATCAATTAGGTCGCTGACCCTTCCTTTATAGCTTTCCAAAACCCTAAATCCCTACTGAAACCCTAATTCTTTGTTGACTTCAAAAACCCTAAATCACTGTTGAAACCCTAATTCCTTGATTAAATCACTTAATTAATTAATTAATTAACCATTTTACCTCTAAAAAGTGATGTATCCATCCTTATGGCTTCTCTAGCCACTGAAAGTCACTTCTCACCATCTTATCCTATAATGCTCTTCTTCCCGATTCCGATGAGCTATCACACTAAGAGGTTTCTCCAAGTAATATGCCCATTATGAACTTCTTAGTGAATTTAATTAAGATATGACCCATAATAACTCAAAATTATGGAAATCGTCGGAATGCAATGAAACCAAAGCCAAGTTGTGCGGAATGGATCCTGATGATGAACAATGCAAGTCGGGCCCAAATAAACCCCTCAGTATCTCCTGAACTCTCTGTCACCCCTATCTGGCTACTCGGGTAGGCATAACACTCTGAAATGTTGTAATGTTATAATGTCCCAAAATGGGGACATTACATGTACGGCCCATAACAGAGTGGGAGAAGCTTCTGATGGGGTCATGTAAGGCACTCTTTCTACAAGTTCAACCAAACTTTGTCACCCACCTGAAACTTATGTGGAACCCAGTATTGATCATGGTGCTACTTGTACTTGCCATTGAACTTTTGTAGGATATCCTGAACCTGTTGGCAGATGTGTTGGATCTGCTCAATGAACCAGGTGTCTTTATCAACTTTAGTTGGAGCAAGAGATGAGTCAGTCAAGGTGACCGCAAGAGGTAGTGAAACATCTATGGGACCCAATGGTTGGAATCCCAAGCCCACCTGAAAGGGGTTGTGGTCGGTTGAGATATGTAGGGCTCGGTTGTAGCTATGTTGAACATAGGGGATACTCTCATCCCATGTGTGAGTGTGCTTGGTGTTATCACTCCAAAAGTCACCCTAGACTGTAATCAACTGAGCTTGGTAACATCAAAATTTTACGAAAAGAAAGTTGATTTTGAAAATATGAGAGAGGTAAGGCTGAAGCTATCTACTTGACTTAACAAATTATATGAATCTATCCTTGCAAATCATTTTCCATATGCAGCAAAACAGATCATCCAAAAGAAATGTTTATCCCTTCAAGACTTTCAGGTGGAAGAATTTTATGAGAAAACATATAACTGCACACTGAAAGACATGAAAATCCTTTTCAAGCATACTATTTATATAGTAGAAGAAGAATCATAATCTGAATATCCTTTTCAAAAGAGATTTAGCAACACACAAGGTAGAAGATCTCAAAGGATACTCCTAAGCAACCCTCTCACGCTTGTTGTTGAAGAAGAATAAAGATTAAGAGTCAAAATAGAGAAAAACATATCTAAACATCACTCTTTTCTGTAAATGAATTCTTAACACAGAAAATGATAAGATAGGCTATCTTCAAATTAATTATGTCAAAGTACCAAAACAGAGCCTCTTGGCCTCCTACTTTTCTTCTCCTTTGGAACATGGATTTATAATAAAAAAGAAAGGAAACAGCTAGAGGTGCGAGCTGGCCCTTCCTCCCATTGGATTCTCCAATCAACATCTATCTATCGAACACCTATGCTAACAGCTATTAACAAACTGCTACAAAAAAGGAAAAATGTTGGCAATTAATCCAACACGATTTGAATGACACTTTCTTCTTTGAAGCGCATCTTTGTCCATTGCCAAGTGTCCTGTAAAAGTTGTAAGTTGTCATCTTGCTACCAGCTATTATTTTTGCAATCTTCTCCATCATTAGCCACTCATAAAGATGCTAGATCGACTTCCCTTGATTTTAGGTACCATCTGGTAGTGCCATTCTGGTGTATATGCATGCAAACCTTTGTCCTCTGTGAAATATTAGGTAGCGAAATTACGTAGCACCCCTTATGTTGGGTCTATGTGCAAACCTGTTCTCTGCTAGATATTGGGTAGAAAAATTAGGTAGCGCACTGTGGAATACACAGTGCCCAAGAGAAAATGCAACACCCAGGAAATTTACAGCGCCCAGGAGAAAACGTAGCACCCAGGAGATTTGGCAGTGCACTGCACTTTGCACATCCATGCATGAAAACGGTGGAACGAGCAAGAAATTGGGAGCAACATCATATATATCATGGATATATTTAGTTCTTCAACATCTGTATGCTTGATGTGTGGCTTGATCTTGAGGCTTGACTCATGGCCTAGCTTTGACTTAGTTTGTGGCTTAGTGTAATGACTGGTGACTAGCATAAGAAATGGGCATGTGGCTTTATAAACTCTAGACTTAGGATAATGCAAAAGATTTATGCATAGAACTTTAGGTTTATACTAGAGTTAATCCAATTTAAGGCACACACCACCTCTTCTATCAAAGTCAATAAACTCATTTATTGAAAAGGCAACTAAAATAAAACATAGGGAAATCAACAAAATGAAGATTTAGGAAAAACTACTAAAAGTTGGTTTTTTGGTTATGCAGGTCAAAAAGACAAAGGCCAAAGGAATCTTAGGAAAAGATATCAATAGGAACTTGTCAATACAGATTGGGGAAATTGAGGTTTGGACATTGGCAAACACTCAAAGGGATTTTGATAATTTCAACATAAATATGTTGAAGACACTCTCAAAATATATTGAAAAAATTGAGTGCTAACACTTGCAATTATACATGTGTAGGATATGCACAATCATTATATTTACAACCTCAGTTTGGCCATCTGTCTGGGGGTGGAAGGTCATGGATTTGGTTATCTCGGTGTCCAACAGTGACTAGAGGCTTGACCAAAATGTGTTGAGAAATTGACTGTCCCGATATGAGACAATGGTTTGTGGGATTCCAAAATGTACCCATACTCGTTTAAAGAAGATCTTGGTAGTAGCCTCTATTGTGATTCTCTTCTTACAAGTGGCCAGAATCGTCATCTTAAAAAAGTGATCCACAACCACAAAAACATAGCCATTGCCCCGCTTGGTGGACTGGAGGCCCGACATGTAGTCTATTGAGATGGATTCCCATGGTCTGTCATGACTAGGAAGAGGGGTGTATAGGCCCTGTTTCTTAGTGGTCGATTTGGCAATCACATAGGTAGTGCAGGACCTGATATACTTGTTGACCTCCTATCAAAGTTTCATCTAGTAGAAATGTTCTGCAGCATTGCAACTGTCTTTTTGATGTCGAAGTGTCTTGCCACCTAACAGTCGTGTGATTCCCATATCAGCTTCACTCGCTCGTTGGATGGAACGCAAATATGGCCCAGACGGCACAGCAGCCAATCCTGAAGATGGAAGTTAGCGACAATTGCGTTTACTCCCAACATTTGGTAGGTGGTGGTGAAGTCTGGGTCTATCTCATAGAGTTGGAGCCATCCAGAGGTATCATGGCTACAAGAGTCTAACACCGTGGTGAGTGTCGCGACTGGCGGTCTGTTGAGGCAATCAGCAACGTGGTTGGTTCTTCCCATTTTATACTTGATGTTGAGGTAGAATTGTTGCAAGTACATGGACCACTTCTAATGGCAGGAATTCTGCAATTTACCTTGTGTCTGCATGAACTGCAATGGCTTATGATTAGTGTGGATGACTATCTCCTTAAAAATAATGTAATGTTTCCACTAGCGGAAAGATTGCACAATGGAGTACATTTATTTGTTGTAAGTAGGGTACTTACTGATAGGATCTGATAGTGTCTCACTATGATAGGCCATGGGGTGGTCGTTCTGAGTGAGAATGGCGCCCATAGCATAGTCTGAAGCATCTGTCTCGATCTCAAATTGTTGTTACAGGTTTGGTAGTGAAAGTATTGGGGTTGAGCACAAGCATTGCTTCAAATAATCGAATTCTTGTTGTTGGAACCAGCCCCACACAAATTTCACCTTACCACCACCCTTGGTTATTTGGACAAAGGGCCCATGCAATATGGGAGAATCCCCACACGAACCTACAGTAGAAATTGGCAAGTCCCAAGAAGCTTTGAAGCTCAGTGAGTGTGGTTGGTTCTAGCCAGTCACGGATGACTTGGATTTTGGCTAGATCCACATGTACACCATGTTGATCAATGATGTATCCCATGTAATAAACCCTGTCCATGTCAAAGGAGCATTTTTCCAAGTTGGTGTAGAGTTGGTGATGCAGCATGGTGTGCAGAACCTGTTGAATATGTTGCAAGTGTTCTACCCAAGTCTTGTTGTAAATGAGGATGTCATCCAGATACACCACTACAAAAGTATTGGTGAATGGTCGCAGGATTTCATCCATCATCCTCATGAAAGTGGCTAGACTATTTTTCAAACTAAAGGGCATGACCAACCATTCAAAAAGACCTTTCTTTGACTTGAAGGTGAACTTCCATACATCTTTTTGTTCTATCGAGACCTGGTGGTAGCCAGACTTTAGATCAATCTTACTGAAGTGATTGGCCCCCGTGAGCTGATCAAGGAGGTCGTTGATTCAAGGAATTGGGTATCAGTTTCTAACTGTGATTTTATTCAGCGCCTGGTAATCAATGCAGAGTCGCCAGGTTCCATCTTTCTTTTGTACCGGCACGATTGGGCTCCCTCAAGGTGATGATCTGGGACGGATGTGCCCCTTATGGAGCAGTTCTTGGATCTATCGCTTGATCTCCTCATTCTCTAACAGATAGCGTTGGTAGACTGGCCCATTAGGCAGTGGTTCATCCGAGGTCAGATCGATGGGATGCTTGACCTGATAGTGCAAAGGTACCCCGATAGGTGAGGAGAAGATATATGAGTATTCTTCCACGACCTTATCCACTTTCTTTTGCTGTGTGGAGAGGTCGGTCGCGAAGATCCTATATGTGGCTATGATATTTCTCTCATTTTGAGAGTGAATCATGAAGAAGACAAACTTCCTTGTCTAAGAGATGAACTTTATGCATTCCTTGGTAGAGATCAAGGAAATAGCACTAGGTGGGACTACCTCAAGTATCCTGTACAATTTCTTGTTCAAAGTGATAATAACACTGTGAGGCCTAGACTCATATAAAGCATAATGTTTCCATAAATATGGTTGGCCCAAAAGAACATTACAAACTTCAAGAGGGGAACCATCACACAATACCTCATCTTTGAAGGGATTGATGTCTTATGACAGGCGACATTGTTGGCTGACGTAGATGTCTCTTCCTTGGCAGAGCCATCTGATGGTGTAGGGATGTGGGTGTAGCGTTGTCGGTAGGGTGAGTTGCTTGACAAACTCTGCTAAGATGAGGTTCTTCTGGCTACCTCTATCAATGATGAAGTGCAGCAGGGTACCCTTCACCCACATCTGTGAATGAAAAAGGCAATCGCCTTCCTCTAGCTCATTTGGTTCACCGGGCTAGAGCTTGGTGGTAGCAATGGTAGCACTGGGTTTTGCGTCAATGATATATCTCCCCCTTTCTAGTTCTCACTCAGATTCAAAACCTACATTTGATTTAGAGGCTTTCACCTCAGCCACCAGCGACTACTTCAAGAGGAAATCAGCGGTGTTATGCCAGGGGCTCTTATGAAAGTCACACCACTTCCTGATATCTTTCTTTTTCTTTCCAATGTCCTTCTTTCTTTGTCTTTCTCATCTTCATTGAATTTTTCAGGTGGAAATATCCCACATATTACCAATGCATGCGTACTTTAGGTCTCATCCCTTTGGCTGCTAGGTATGCCAACTTGTGGCACTCAACAATTAAGAGATGGCAGAATGAAAAAAACGCCACTTTTTATGCCTATTTGCAATTCATTACTATTGTAGTGTAGACCACACTACACATACCAAAGGAAGTATTTTTCGCATACAAGAAAGACATATGATTCAGAGTCATCATGCACCATCTGTAGGTGCAAGACAAAAAGGATCCTGCGTAACAAGAGTTTCCAACCATTTACTGGTTGACACTAGAATGCATGCACTTAATAATCACTGACTGGGAGGATGATTGGAAGAATCTAGCAGACAATCCAAGGCCCTCAGAAGTGGATGAAGACCAAGACAAAAGTGAAGAATAACAGGATCAGACGAATGTCATAGGAAATTGTCCTAACCAGTCTACAATCCCTAACACATGACTCAAAAGAAAGGATAAGGGGCCAGAACAGACAGGCGGGGCACAGAATAAAGATAAGGCATGGAGGCAGACCCCTTTTTATATCTTAACCAATGATGATATGGACAGGATTGGATACCATATATGATATTCTACAGAGGAACTATGGGAGGAAGATGCAAAGAAGCACGAGGGCCAACATAAAAAGGTGTAGGACCAACTGGGAATAGTTCAACAACTCCTAGACAGAGCATGCGTCATGAAAGAACACAGGTCGGGGGAAGGACCATCCATGGGACCGAGGACATAAGCAGACAGCATGTTGATTCCCAAAAGCACAACATGAAATCCATGCCTGCACATGAGTTGCAATGAATTATTACTTATATACATTTAAGATAATACTAAATAGGTGGGACCCCTTTTTAGGAAAACAATGATGGAAAGTTCTTCTCTTATTTGCGCTCGTGATTACCTTATGAGAAAGATTATACAGTTGAAAATAAACAAATAAATTCTAGCTTGTTTCCATGTACAATTGATGGATGCTCAGTGTGTTGGCAATTTGATTTTTTTATTTTTTTTAAGGACAAAATGTTTGTTTTAATAAGAATTTTGGATTATTTCTCTACACCTAGATGTTGAAATATTATTCAAACTCCAAGAATGGGCCACATTGCAACTTATGATGTATTGGACTTATGGTATACTTGTTACATATTGTGGACAATTGATATGTTTTGTGGAATGGCAATCCTCCATTAGTAAGAAATGTGGGACATTTTTTGGTGTTAAGTGTTGAACGGACATATAATACTTATAATATCTATGTGGGTGGGCCGATTCATTTTTGAATTGGAAATCTTATGTTTAGTGGCGAATTGGATACACATGGTTGACTATGTGTTTTATGGAAAATGTTTTCGAAGTTTAGGTGAGCTCCATACTTGGTTGTGGTTGATAGCAATTAATGTGAAAAGAATGGAAATGACGTGCATTTATTGCACATCATTCTTACCCTACCTCGAAGTCGCCACCTTCACTATACTCATGCTTGTTTTGGTTGGTATGGTTAGTATTGCCTCCATTTTTCTCGGCCTTTCAAAGAATAGTGGTGCTCTTTAGCTTTATGTCATTCTCCTTACAGGTATGTTGGATCTTATCTCTCCATTCATGAACTGTAACTCTACTCTGAATAAAATTGTTATGTTGGCTCTTAGAGTTTGCATGTAGAGTGTGTTTGATTTCTGAAGATTACAGTGGATATATGTGGGAATTTTGGCTGTGCAAATTACATTTAAATTGTGTTTTTTTCCTGTTGGCATTTAAATGTTTCAAGCGGGGAAATTTGTTTGGAATTCCATTATGTTTGAACTATGTGGTTGTGTTGTGCCCAGAATGAATGTTGGTTATTATGGTATGATTTTTGGCAAATGATTATGGCAAATACATTCAGTTTCACTCATTTCTTCTGATTAAATTTCAAAGGGTTTTCTCTGTGAAATAAAAAGAACAGATAGGTTTTCTTGGTTATTGTGTAATTCCACACCCTCTACCCAGTCCTTGGAATATTTTCGGCCCTTCGTATTATCATTCCATTGTTTGAAAATATATTGGAGACCTGTGTATTTTCCTTGCGGCCACATTGGGAGGTGTGTGGAAAGGTTTGTTTTGGGAAGAAATGCTTTTTTTTTGTTTTTTTTTCAGCCCCCATTTCAAAATATTTCACCCATGTGCCTGCCCAGGCCTCGCTTTTTCTTATCCGATATATGGACAGTTAGAAAATTCGAATTTGGGTTTTCATATTTGTTATGGTGTTGACCCAACAATGGGAAAGTCTGGTTATATCCATGGAGTCTTGGCTCATTTGTTATTTATCTATGAGGGTTTGGTCAATTTTGAAGTTATATGGTTTTGAAAAAAAAATGACAACCAGTTTCACATTGAAGTTTCGAACCCAGTCCATTTATGCAGCAATTATTAGGGTTTTGATATAAATTTTATACAATGAAAGGTCGATGTCTTTATTTTTTTTTCTCATCCTCCGACGCTGGATTGAGGCAATCTAGTTTCAAATGACTTTGTAAACAGCCTCCTACAAAACGTTTTTCTAGTTTAAGTGGACATCTATGGAAAAAAAAAGGGAAAGGAAAATTGTAAAGTTTGACAGTCCTGAAATTTTCCTTGGGTTTTATATTGAGCACTATAAAAATTGGCATGTCTTGGATTTGAATTGTTAATAGAGAAAGGTTTTTGGCAAATTATGACAATGTCAATTTTTCAATAAATGTTAATTCATGTAATAGAACAATAATCGTCTCGTTCCCATTCATTATCTCACTTTCCTCTCATTATATGCCCACCACCTTCTCAAATACATTTAATTTATCCCTTGTTCTGTGATTATGAATATCATTTTAAAAAATAAAGGATTAAAAGGAAAATAAAGGGACTAGATGATGACTGATGTTGGAAGTTTGAATATGGAGACATTGTTTTCCTCTACATTTGCATGAACAATATTCATTAGTTGGTTCCCGTCCATGCTACCAGTTTTTTCTCATTACAAAGCCCCCCATCTTCCCAATATCCCTATCACTCCCTGTTCAAATGGAAATTGATTATTGAATTTAAAAATATGATGGATGGATGGATTGCATGTGCTTTTGTTGTGAATGATACAGCCAACCTTTTGATTTTATTTAGGTAGAGTATCGATGCATGGATTGTTAAGAGTTTTTCATAACATGATTGGACTATTTCTTCAAGATGATTTTATTTAGCAGAGGTAGCAATGGCAGAAGTGCAAATAGAGGTAGAGGAAATAATTGGAAAAGAGGCCATAGAATGCCATGATTTTTGATACATTTTTATGTTGATCTGCAAGAACTAAATCAACTTTTCCAAGCTGGGTTTTTTAATCTAGTTGGCCAAGGAATTCTGCAACCTATACATGAGAGGCCTCCTTTTCAGCCACGTCAAAATTTCTCTGGTATCCATGTCCCCCTCATGTGTACTTACAACTAGAACCACCTGCCAATGATGTCTGGAAAGAAACTGTTCATCAACATGTACCTCATCACCAAGGTTGGCCTATTATGTTGTTTCCATTACCCCCTCCTCCACCACCAATCAACCCAAATGCCCAATTCGATCATGCTCCCTTGCCAGTAAATTCCTCTCATGAAAACAAAATGCTAACACGTATGTTCCCAAGCCAGAGCTAGATAAGGGAAAAGGAATGGCCAATCCTTCCAAGTCCTCCAGATATTCCTCTGAATCTGTGTCTTCCCATTTTCACCTCAAAAATAGTTTCTCCCATGTCGTTAGTGAGATCCACTGACAAGGTCCTAATCAACTGAAGATTGTTGCACATGAAAAGTCATAAATGGGAACAAAAGAAAGAAGCAATGAAAAGAGGAAAAATGCCTCACACAACAAATATGATTTGTAGTGTTTTTTAATGATATTCTTTTGAAGACAAATCTTATTGATTTAATAAAAAGTGTTTCGGACAACAAGGACATATTTAGACAGGATGTTTTGGGAAAGCATGAGTATGACTCTATTTTTGGCTATAGTCATGTTTTATTTTGATCTTAAAATATTTTGACTATTTATGAGAATGGGAGTTACAAGGCGAATACTTGAGTTATTTTTTTAGGGTATTATGTTTCATGTTTTGACAATCATTTAAAAAATGAAAATGAAGTGACAAGGGGTCCCACCTATTTAGTTATTATTTAAAAAGACTCTTATTTATGTATTATTATTTATTTGTCTCAACAAATTAGTTAAGTTAATTAATCTTAACAAAAGGAAGGTAGTTGAACTACCATAACTTATTGGCAAAGAATAAAAGCTCAATCAAATGAAGAGACAAATGAGGGAGTAGGAGAGAATAGAAGGAGAACTTATGTCATAAGGTTTGCTCTGTACTTGTGAGATATTTCCATTCTTCATTAATTATGACTATACTAGAAGGCTTAACCATCTTCATGATAGGAGGTTCTTATTGAAGGCAACAGGATTCAAAACTAAATCATATTTTCTAGCAGCTTGTCTTTAAAGGTGTATGATTTATCTTTGGCAATCTGTGTGTTCTTGTTTGTTTATGGATTAAATTTCATGAACAATAAAGAATATTTTGCAGAGTTAAGTGACTTCATTTTGTGGAAAGTTGATCCAGATATTTATCTTTAGTTTTCTTTTGTTGTCAGAGACCTTTTGTATGGTTCCCATCAAAGGCTTCTAAATCTGACTTTGGTCCCTACCCTCGTAGGGGTTTGTAAAGATAATTCAACTTTGTATCTCATAATGAAATCAGTATAAAAATCAGATTTCAGATTTCAGTCTCACATGTGTATCTTGATGATGTGGTTCAGATTTTGTTTTTATCCTTGTCTCTTATCCATGTACACACTTATGTAATTTCTTTCTTATTTTTCTTTCTTTTGCACAGTCACATATAATATATAAAACCATCATTGGTTGCTCGTACTTAATACATGTGGATTAAGTGATTTTTTTTTTATTTTAAGGCTACAAACCTTGGGTAACATTCCCAAGTATCTTTCCTTAGCCCAGCAAGATCTAAAAATTCTTGAGTAAGGTTCCTCATTTCTTTTTCTCAACATAGCGCACAACAGGCCCTAACACATATCAACGTGGCACATAGAACCATACACATTGAGGAAGATGCACTAGAGTTTACAGTGAGTGAATTACAGGAACAAATACAGACTTTGGGCCATCTTAATATCATCATATCAAAATTTCCCATACATATATTACAGGAGTTGCAAGTAGAAATGGTGCAAGAAATAAGGAACAAAGGAAACACTGTGAACCGAGACTTGGAAACAATAAGGGAGAAAATATCCCAAGTGCAAACACAGTATGATACAACACTTCAACAAAAGAAGGAGATTGAAGGATGAATGAAGTTATAAATAATAAAGAGGGAGATGAGGAAAGGGCTAGGAGAGCACTACAAGAGAAGGATGAAGTTGAAGCCATGGTGCAAAAGACACAGACATTTGTCCAGAAATTATATAAGGAAGTGCCAGAAGTTCCCCTTGTCATAGAGGCCAATATGGTGGAACAATTGTCAAAGATTGGCGAATTCATAAATGGATTCAGGGAGAAGATCCAGGATTTACAATTGAGGATCAGACCTAGAATTCCACCATAGGTGCGCGAAGGTAGAGTGAGGACGGAAATGCCAGCAGTTTCCAAGATTCATAAATTTGAAGCTGAATGAGGAAAAATTTGTGAGGAGAGTGCGCAGGTGTGGGAAGAGCTCATAGGAGACCCGGAAATGAAGGATATAGAGGCCAAGCTGAGAGAAGCGCAAGAAAAGGTACACGAGGCAGTAGAAAAGGTGAGTACACTACCACCAGTCAAGTGTATGGAAGTCATTTTGGCTTAGAGACAAGCATATGTCGAAGTGGAGATATTGAGGGACCAGCAGAATATCCTTTAGCAGAGACTAGGACCAAGGCAGGAATAAGAGGTAAGGATCATTGGAGAATTATCCAATGTACAAGGTAAGGTCAAACAAGTCGCGGTGGAAGCAGAGAACAAACTCATAGACTTAACCTTGTAGGCCATAGAAAAGATAAAAGCAATAGAGGCCAACATTTTCAAAGAGGTAGAGGTCGGTAAGGTTGCCTCTCAACCCTTCCTTTCAGCGTGGAAGAACAGACAACAGGCCTAAGTGTCTAGGGAGGAGCCACAAGTAAGGGTTGGGGGCCTATTGAATAGGTAGTTTTGGATGCAATATTGGAATAAAAACCTAAGTATAAGGAAAGTGTACAGAGGAAGGAAATTAGCGCGTATCTAAGACACATTCCACAGGAAATTGCATAGCAGGAAGGAAGTGTGTAGGAGAAAGACAGCGCATAGACAAAAGAATAAAGAAAGAGAGAGAAACAATAAAGCGCGAAAGAAGGATGCAAGCACGACATTCCATAAATAGAAGAACAACAAAAAAAGTTGCATGAAGAGTGCAAAGTAGAAGAAACCAATCAAATAGCCAGTTAACTGAGCTGACCATGCCATGCATTGTAATGGGTTATTTTTGGAACAAATAGTCTATAGATTTAAACCCTAGATTTTGGGTATAAATATGTAACGGGTTGGGAGATTATAGGAGAAGAGAGGTTGGAAGATTATGCGTGAGTCGTGAGTGTAATAGTCAGTTAGTAATATGAAAGATGAATAAAAAGAGAGTTTATAGGTGATATTGTGTCTTTTGTTATCTACTTGTCTATGTGTGGCTATGAACGATGTTGTTATGCCTCGTATACTAGACTTATTTTATGGATTAATCATATTGCAATATTCATGACTGTGACTACAAAGAATATTTGTAATAATCGAGAATATCTTAAGCAGAGGAATCTAAATCATAGGAAGCAATACTAACTAGAGTCAAGTTGCCCGCATAAATATAAAAGAATGAATTAGTCGTTTGTCTCCCTTTCCCTTATTACTGTAGAAGCATGGCTCATGTAGTCCCTATAGATACCTCGGGTGAGACTTCATATGCGCAAGAAGGTGATGCCAAAAAGCCCTATTTCTGGTGGGTTTTTTTGTCATAGACAAACCGAACCTTGGGTCTTACAACCTATGTGCAGAAGTGCTAAGCCAATAATCTTCTAGTGATAATTTGTGAATGATGGGATCCCGTAATATACATCCATTATCTCCATCACTATAACCAATAGAGATATACTTCCTTGACCAAAAATGGCCAAGCCAACCAAGTGATCCTTCACCTCTCACCTCTAGGATAATTTCAATGGGATATGCAATCCATGGGCTCTAAAACCAACAACTACCAAAACCATGTGCTCAAAACCACAACTCTTGACCTAATCCCCCCCCACCCTTTCGCATGAAAAACATCAATCAAAATTCCCTCAAAGTTAGGATATCTGAGAATATTGCATGCTCCTCCCTATCACCTAGGTATAAGTCTAGACATTACCGGTGAAATTTCAAAAACGGGGTACTCATTCCTAACCAGGTCTTACAGTCATATGCCCATTTACCTATAATTTTAAAAATGTCAACTCCACCTCAAAATTTTCATTCAAAACCTCTGTATTTCCATCTTAGTGGGAAACCAAGTCCTCTTCCTCACATTGGAGCTCCCAGCTATGTGAAACATCCACCTCGCACTCCATGATCTTGAACTCGATATCATCAGCATCTCCATTGCTACTACCACTGCATCCAATGTCATCTGAGACATCACTGCACCATTAGGGGCTACGAGAGGTAGAATATGTGGACTGTAGAGAAGCAACAAAAAGTCACGGTGCACTAACCAAGGAGTTGTATTAGATAATTCCCAACCCATGCATATGGCGAAGAGATTGAGCACCTCCCTTTTCCCGCTTCTTGCACTAGAATGGAACCCACATGAGTTCATGCAGAATCTCTCAACCACAACATCTTGGGTAGTGAGGACCAACAAAATCCCCTTCTCAAGCAATAATGCATTGGACTCCACAAATGCCTTGGGTACTAGGGCTTCTATGCAGGATTTTTGCAGCCATTTTCCAAGGTTGTAGGACTCATCCATTTTTTGATTCTTGAGCATTGTCTTCTGGTTCTTCTTATTCTTACTCGATACAGAAAAAATCATATAGAGTGATGCATCCTCTTTGTATATGTTAGTGGTTTTCCACCATTCCTGTACATATGGTTGGTTCATCGGTAGTGTCTCTTCTTCATCTTCTCTAAGGGACTACAAGAAATCCATAATGTTTGATCTCTGGATCAGACCGAACTTACCATACCAAACCACATGGACATCTAAAATAGATCTCAACAAAGGACCCTTGTGGTATATCAGCTAAAATTTTGACACCTTCTCCTCCATAGACATAAACGATTATATACCTGAACAGAATCCCAACATAGCCATGAACAACCACCACCCATTCATGTCGTTAAACTTCTTCAATACAAACTCCTTCAACGTGGTCTGTGGGCCACACCTCTACGCACAGAATAAACCATTGATCCACCCACTCATGCACTCGCACAGTGGACACCTTTGTGAATGGAATAAACCATTGAACTTTTCCCTCACACACTCACACAATGAACACTTCTACACATAGAATAAACCATTTATCTACCCCCTCACACACTTGCACAATGGACACCTCTATGCATAGAGTAAACCATTGATCTGCCTCCTCACATGCTCACACAATGGACACTTCCTCCAGTGTACTGTTGCAATCTAGTGGATCTTCTTCTCATGCACAACCTCCGCAGACTCATTCTCTCCCACACAAATAGACATCTCTTGGCAGCTCCTCTCTTCAAAAAAAGAAGGAGATTGAAGCCCGAATGGAGGAAATTTTGAAGAATAAATAGGGCGTTGAGGAAAGGACCATGAGATCACTATAAGAGAAGGAAAAATTTGAAGCCATGGTGCAGAAGACACTGGAAACTATCTAGAAATTATATAAGTAAGTTCCAGAAGTTCCCTTGGTCATAGAGGCCACTATGGAGGAATAATTGTCGAATATTGGCAAAGTCATGAAGGGCTTCAAGGAGAAGATTCAGGATTTACAAATGAGGAGCAGACCCAGAATGCCACCATAGGTGCATGAAGGTAAAGTGAGGACGGAAATGACATCAGTTGCCAATATTAATAAATTCGAAGACAAATGCGCAAAACTTTGCGAGGAGAGTGCGCACGTGTCAGAAGAGCTCATGGGAGACCTAGAAATGAAGGCTATAGAAGCCAAGATGATAGAAGAACAAGAACAGGTGCATGAGGTAGCAGAAAAGGTGAGTAAACTACCACCAGTAGAGTGTATGGAAATCATTTTGGCTCAACAATAGGCATATGTCGAAGTGGAGAGACTGAGGAACCAATAAAATATCCTTCAACAGAGACTAGGACAAAGGTAGGAATAAGCAGTAAGTATCATTAGAGAATTAGCCACCATACAAGGTAAGGTCAAAGAAGCCATGGCGGAAGCAGAGAAAAAACTCATAGACTTAACCTCATAGGCCATAGAAGAGATAAAAACAAAAGAGGTTGCATTTGTCAAAGAGGTAGAGGTCACTACGACTGCCTCTCGACCCTTCATTCCGACGTGGAATAAAAGGAAATAGGCCTGAGTGGCTCGGGAGGAGCCAGAGATGAGTGTAGGGGCATGTTGGACAGGATGTTTTGGATGCAATATTGGGAGAAAAACCTAAGTATAAGGAAAGTTCGCAGAGGAAGGAATGTAGCGCGCAACTAAGACACATTCCATAAGAAAGTGCGTAGAAGGAAGGAAGTTTGTAGGAGGAAGACAACACATAGAAAGAAGAATAAAGAAAGAGAGCGAGAGAATAAAGTGAGAAAGAAGGATTATAGCATGACATTCTAGAAATAGAAGAACCATAAAAAAGTTGCATGAAGAGTGAAAATAAGAAGAAAGCAATCAAACATCCAATTAACTGAGCTCGCCATGCCATGCGTTGTAATGNAGTGAGAAAGAAGGATTATAGCATGACATTCTAGAAATAGAAGAACCATAAAAAAGTTGCATGAAGAGTGAAAATAAGAAGAAAGCAATCAAACATCCAATTAACTGAGCTCGCCATGCCATGCGTTGTAATGGGCTATTTTTAGGATAAATAGTATAGGGATTTAAACCCTAGGTTTTGGGTATAAATATGTAACGCATTGGGAGATTATAGGAGGAGAAAGGTTGAATTATTATGCATGAGTTGTGAATGTAATAGTGAGTTGGTAAGATGAAAGATAAATAAAGAGAGAGTTTAGAGGTGATAGTGTGTCTTTTGTTATATACTTGTTTATGTGTGCTTATGAATGATTTTGGTATGCTTCGTAGAATAGAATTAGTTTATGGATTAACGATAGGCAATATTCATGACTGTGACTACAAAGAATCTCTGTAATAATCGAGAATATGTTAAGAAGAGGAATCTAAATCATAGGAAGTAATACTAAATAGAGCCGAGTCGCCCATAAATATAAAAGAATGAATTAGCTTTTTGTCTCCATTTGTCTTACTACTGCAGAAGCTTGGTTCTTGCAATCCCAATAGATACCTAGGGTGAGACTTCATATATGCAAGCAGGTGATGTCGAAAGGACCAGTGTCTGGTGGGTTTTTTGGTCATAGACAAACCGAACCTTGGTTCTTACAACCCGTGTGCAAAAGATCTAATCCAATACTCTGCTAGTGTTAATTTGTGGATGATAGGACCCCACAATATACATCCCTTATATCCATCACTATAACCAATAGAGATATACTTCCTTGACCAAATATGGCCAATATAACTAAGCGATCCTTCACCTCTCACCTCCAGGATAATTGCAATGGGGTATGCAATCCATGGGCTCTAAAACCAAGAGCTACCA